>PVIR01030687.1:0-20072 GCA_004026965.1 Petromus typicus | reverse complement strand
TGATTAGCCCTCGGTGGACATTCGAAGTGATATATTTTTCTCCTAAATCCTTTTATTCTAAGTTCAAATGATTGCTTAAAGAATTAGCACTGTTTTAGGAAATAAATGAGATGATTTATAGAATATGCTTTGTTAAGTGCAAATTGCGAAGTATAAATATATTAAGCTTTTTGAACATTAAAAGTATTATTTAAAAAAATTTTCCTGCCTTATTAAGATGCAATTAAGTTTTTGTAAGCAATGGAGAAGTGTAGCAACTGTAACTGCAGATTTCCATGTAAATCTCACTGAATTAAAACTTTGTACATCTTGTTCAGGTTCTAGGTCTTTGATTTTAGATTTTTCCATTCCTATTTCTTCTTTCTAGCTCACTGAAGCATGGGTAGCAAGATAAGTAGATAGAGAAGTAATTGCTTCTCTGTCTTCTTGTAGGAAATAAAGCAAAAAGCAATTTTAAAAAGGCATCGTGAAATGTGGAAACTATTAAGTCTGCATGGTGGCTTTCCATATCTCCTCTAACTTAGGGAAGGAAATGGTGAGGCAAGGGGAGCAGAAATGGATTTTCCTTCTGCTGCAGAACTTTCCATGTCCTAAGTCACAGTTGTGAGGTGGACTGGCCTGGAAGGCTGGAGAACTTTGTGAAGCTGCAAGCCCTGCCTTTTCATTTCCATGTGGCGAGGGGCAGTCAGGTTGCCTCTTTTTCTATGCCTCCATTTGTTACTCCTATTTAATGACATTCTCCATATTTTCTTGTGTCCCATGCTGCTTTTTTTTTTTTTTTGGTCAAGAGAAATATTTGGAAAAATTTATCTGAGCAAAGAATTTTAGCACTTGCTCATCAAAAACCTAAATGCAGCATAGTCCTTAGAAATACAGAGATTCTCAAGAACCGTGGTTTGGAACAGACATTTTATACACCTGGATTCATACCCCTAGTTTCCCACTTCTCAGCCCATAACCCCATCTTCGTTTCTCCCTCTGACAAATAGTATTGTATGTTGCTTGGGACAATCAAGGGGAAGCATTACTGAACAAGCCCTTTATAAAATGTCAAGCACTGTGCTGATTTAAGGGATGATATTATTTTCAAGCTAACAATCTACTGTAAATGAGTTTGACTTTCATAAAATCATATCCGTCTTGAAACAGAGACCAAGAAACACTTAGTAATCAAATATGGCATATGATTTAATTGTCTACAAAAGCAAGTCTTTTGACTGAATGAAATAATACATGGGAATCCCTGGCCTATGTAAGGTTAGGTGACATAAGGAAAATGAGTGAATGTCTGCTTACTTCTTTAATAAAGTTTACAATGCAGATTCTTCCTTTTCTGAGGGTATTACCTATCACTAGAAAACTTTTTCTTTCAGGAAAAACTCCAATGATGAGGCAACAGATGATAGAAACAATAAGCCTCACTTTTTAAGGGAGCTTATACTTACATTGTAATTCATGTGATGCTCACAGCATATGTAAGAAGAAGGTAGACCAAGTTCTAGTATTATTATCCTGATAATGCACACGTGAAAACAGAAATTCTCAGCAATCTAATTCCTGACTTTCCCAGAGTTGTATGGCTTTTTTTTTTCACTTCTTTTTAACTTTTTGATGTTAACTGTGACCTTCCCCTGATACATTTGAAGGCAAGCATAGTGAAATAGATTTTGGCTTCCATTTCTTAGGTAAGGGATATACTTGGCCTTCAATGACTTTCTGGGGACCTAGTAATTCATACTGGAAACTACGAAGCTTTTATTTACCATTTTACAGTCAGAGTAATTTTGTAAGGATGCAAATCTTATTCATATCACACCTCTCCGTCAACTATTTGTATTGCATTTGTAAGAACCCAAAGCCTCCACTTGGCAAGGTCTGACACTGCCTAACTCTTTAGCTTCAGTTCCTGCCACACTTCTCCAAAGGTTCTGACTCTAGGCACTCTCACCTTGACTACTCCATGGTGCTTCTTGCTACAAGGTTATTGTACATTCTGTCTCCTCTACTAGCAAGACTCTTCTTATCACTCTCCCTTTTTCTGCCCTGGTCACCTCAGCCTTATATCTTGATGCCCAACTCATAGATGCTTCCACAAGGATTTCTTTTTAATTCACTACAGTGACCATAGTTTCTTTTTTTACATTTATTCATGTAACTTTTACATGGGTGCCTCTTTCTTCAATAGTGTGTACTCAACAAAGGCAGGATGTGTTTCCATGTTTGGACTGTTGTGATTCTGATTTTCACTGTAACAGCCATCCAGTAAGAGACAAGCTCGCGTTTGCCAACTAAAATGAATAGCTTTTGGAAACAATGCATTGTTTATCCCCTTGTTTCACTGAGACAGATGTAGAACTTTAATACCTTTACCTATTCATTAATGGGTAGAATCAGTACCATAATCTTCTTGGGCATCACAGAGTTTCTCTTTGCCCAAGTTGTGTTAAGTGCTCAGGTGAAGGCCAAGTCACCTTCATATTGAGTAACATTGACCATCCTTGTGCCTTATTGAATTTAGCAAGCCACAGTTTTTGAACTAAGTAGGAATGCCCTCTTGTTTTTTTCACAAGCATATTTGCCAGATTATTCGTAGGTCTATAGAAACCTGTCTCATAAAATCGTATTATATACTTGAAATAATCAGCTTTTCCAATGTGCTCTCCTAAATGCCCTCTTTTCTGTAGAGCTCACTCTTCCCAATAAAAAGCAAGGCAGATTTCATTTACAGGTTTGTCAAATGCAGTGGTCCATTACAGTATTTATAGGTAATTGCTAAGTTAATCTCACTTCATTGGTTTCCAACAAAGCCTTCCAGATTGACATCTCAGAAATTGAAAATTAAATGCAGTATAAAAGCTATTAACTAAATCTGATTGTCTTGAAGGGGGGCATTAAATTAGTATTTAGAATTATTGCGTGTTTTTTTCTTGCATTTTTATTGAATATGTATTGAGAACTTTTCTTCTCCCAGAATGTATTTTGGGGAACCATGTCCTAGTTTATTTCTAATAATGCTATTTACTTCAACTTTGTATTTTCTACTGTGTTATTAGAGATAATAGGTCACTATACTATTTTGAGGAACTAATTTCTTATATGATTACTGAATGACTTCCTAACCCTTCCTTTCTCGTCTACTTGGCTTCTCTTTAATCTTTCTAGCCATTTTTCAATGAGCTTCTTCAACATTTTTGGATGATCCAGCCAGTTCCATTGGTTTCTTCACCTGGACACCTTTTTCCTTTAATGAGTTCATTGTACACTTTAATTCATTGGTACACATTGGTACAAATTCTCATTGAGAATTTTCCCCTGTACATGATATATCTTGATTTTCATTTTTCCCATTTCCTTGCCCTCTTTTTAACCTCCCTTAACCATCTATACACATAAGTTTTGTTTCTGTTTTTCCCTTTTTACAATAAAATTTTTCTTTTTCTTAGCTTTCCCAAGCCCCTCTCCTGCCCAGATCCTCTTTGAACATTTTCTCCCTATTTCACAAAACCTGAACACCTTCTTTCTCATGTCTCTCCTTGTGTTTTCTGGGCTCAGTGACTGAGGATATCTGCTTCTTTCTCTTCCCCATTCTTTCCTATGCTCTGAGATAATACTGCATTTCAACATATTTTTCAAGTATTTAAATAGAACTTGTTATATATATGCCTATTTATAATGCATATAATTGTGGATGGCATTTAAAGGCCAGTCTGGTAGAATGTGTGTGTATAGTTGATCATAATCAGTATATCTTAGTGATTGTGAATAAAGTTAATGGTGACATAATGGAGTTGAACCTTGGCTACTTGATCTTTGGTCATATCTAACCTTTTTTTTTTAATACTGAGCATTTTATCAGGGCTGTTGCACTTTTACAAATATTTTTATTCCCATCCCTTTTTAGAATATTTTTTACTTTTGAGAGACACCCTTATTATATTGCTAAATTATCCAAGTTGTCCTTGCAGTCCTCCTGCCTCAGCCTCTCAAAAGATTATAGGTGTTGCCACCATGCCTGACTTGTATTTAACTTTATCTTACCTCAATTTCCTAATGCATACAAATTGAAATAATTTCCTTATGTGAGATTGATGGGGATTTAGTAAATTAGTGTATAATAAATGATTACACCACAGTCTGGCACAGAAAAAATTCATTTGTCCTTATTGTAGACCTAGGCTCCAATCCTTACTCTGCCATTTGCTCAAGGCTTTGACTTTCTTGTTTCATAAAATGATGAAAAAAATGCACTATTTGAAGGCAGAGGGTACAACTTCACCGTCTATTGTTGTGTAGGAAAAATTAACTTTGGGAAAAATTAACTTCTTGGAGCTTCAATGTTTGTGTCTTTGAAAATCGTATGTCTTTAGCAGCTATGGGGAGACCAGCATTCCCTCTTCCTGCTCCAACTTTCCACTGCTCCTGACTGGACCACTTGAGCTGCTGCCTCACTGACTGTGAGTTCCCTCCTCCTTCTTATGACGACAAACTGTGTAACTTGATTCTCAGGACAGCTTTGTGAACTGCAGGGCATTTTGTTACTTTTGTTTGAAAGTAACGAATCTAGAGGCAGAGAGGCAACTGTACTGGCCTAAGTTAGCACAGTTTTAAATCATGAAGGTAGGACTTGAATTCAGTTCTGTGTTCCTTCTGTTCCGAACATGATTCTCTGTGTTCAGTTCTACTGTTGTTTTTTCTTTGTCTTTCCCTTTCCTTGGCTCTCTGCATGGTATTCATCAAATGTGAGTCCCATTATCAATTAATGCCTTCTCTGGATTCACACTTGATGAGTGAATAACAGCGAAGAAGAAGCTGTAAATAACTGCCAGTCCCTTCCTTTCCCTCTTCACTTCACTTTGAGTTTGGATTGGCTTATGAGATTCCTTGCCAATTTATCCGTCTTGCAAACTTTTTTTCTGGAAAGTTTTTGATTCTCACCCTACCTCCGTGTGTTTGGTGGCACTACCTTTGATGTTGTGTTGCTATTCTGCACATTCCTTGATTGACATTCATTTCAACATATGTTATTTTAAAACCACTTTTTCTGATTTCTAAAGCTGCTTATGCTTGTAAGAGCTACAGAACACATGGTGAGAAAAAATAAAATGCACAGAATTCTACTCAGACATGAAAATTGTTAATATTCTATTATTTAACCTTTTTATTTTTATACTATATGAGTAAATTTGTCTCCTGAGTTTTGACAGCAGGAGTTCCAGTGAAAAAAAGTTTAAACAATGAGCTGGCTTTGTGATGGATTGTCTCAGAAGACAGACTGTACCAGATAGAATATTGGCCCACAAAGAAGTGCACACCCTCATTCCCCAAACCTGTGGAAATGTCAAGTTACAGGGTAAGAGTGCGGATGAAGATAAGGCTGCTAAGTCAGTTGCCCACCAAATAAGAAGGATATCCTGGATTATCTGAGTGGGCACAGTGTATTCACAAGAGTCCTTGAAAGTGGAAGAGGAAATTGGAAGACAGTACTAGAGAGATGGTACACTAACTAGAGAGGGAAACTTGATGTGTCTTGCTGGCTTTGCAGAAAAAGATGGTCAGAAGCCAAGGAATGTGGCTAACTTTTAAAAAGAAGCTGGAAAGGTCAAAGAAACAAATTTTCCCTTAGAGCCCACAAAAAGAAATAAATCCTTGCAAAAACCTTAATTATAGCCCAAAAGTACTGTAGAACTGGAAGGAAATAAATTTGTGCTTCAAAATTCTGAATTGTAAGAAAATACATTTATGTTGTTTTAAGCTGCTAAGGTTAGGGAAATTTGTTGCAATAGAAAGCAAATATTTCTGATATGTGTAAATAAATAGGGCTGTTGGGAGTAGTTAGTGTACTAATCCAGCAAAATTATACAGAAAGATGTCGAGAACTTAGTAAGCACTTAATAAAGGCTCACATTATTTTGTATTTTTGTACCATTTTTTTCATTTCACATTTTTCATTTCATTATGTTTATAGTACCCTTATTTGTACCATAGCATTTTTTAATCATTTCCAACTCTAAAATTTTTTTCAGTGTGCAGTAATTTAGTTTAGTAGGTACATATCAACAACACTCCAGATGAAGTAAAGTTGTATCATTTCCCTGTGGTTATGAGTTTATCCACATACACTGTGAAAAGGAAAGTTGGTGAAGCTGCACAGTATATAGGTTGTTGCTCTTAATAAGGCACTGGTGCTGGAAAGATCTGGAGACATACTGTTGTGTGGCCTTGGGGATATTTCTAACTTTTCTGAATCTCAACTTTCTCTGTATAAAATAATTTAACACCTATATATCTATTTTTGTGCATACAAAATAATATTATGCAAAATATCCTAGTATAGTGCTAGGAACAAAGCAAAACTTATTACTGATTAAGGGGTGTTATTATTTATATTGATATTGTTGTTGGCTTTGCTTATTTATCAGTTTCCCTGGAGTTTTGGATTAAGCAGGGTGGGTGTAGAGATGACAGAGCTTCAGTATGTTATCTGCATCAAACACATTTTATGTTATGAATATTACATAGTATCAGAAAGAGGCGTACTCTTGATGCTAAAAGATGTTGACAGATAAATGAAGGGTGGAGGGCAAAGATGTCTTTTAAAGTAAGGACAAAAACATAGACCTGCATAAAATATTTAACTGTTTGTTATGGCCCTGGGACAGATTTCAAACTGATGCCACAGAATAAAAGCAGAAATTCTATTTGACAAGGTGGTCGGTAGTCGTGGCATTTTTGTTACAGTCAGCAGATTTTTCCATTTCTCCTAATCCTGTGTTACCTTTGATTTCCAACCTTGGTATCAAAATTTAAAAAGATTCTATTATTTATATCATTACAGTCTTTGAATTGAAGCTGTGTTGTTTAGGTGATAACATGACTGCTTTGAAACCCAAACTGAGAGTCTATATTGAAATTATGTCCATATACAGTCTTTTTTAAAATCACTATTGGCCCATGTTCACTTATTTAAAAGTTATTTATCTTTCATAGTGCCAGCCAAATAAATGGTATTGCTTAAAAAGGTCATGCTTGAGATTTATCTCATGCAATTAGTTGTATTGATCTTTATTGTGTCTTTTCTGAGTGTGTTACTATTGATTGTTTTGGAAATTGATTTTGTAGGGCTAATTTTGTGAAGAATGGCAGTTTTTGGCCCACAGAATAGGGAACTGTGGGGCTTCCGAATTACTTCACAGCCAATACTTATGATGAAGCGATGCTCTTCACTAGAAGGACTTCATAATTGTTTTGCTAGCTCCTAAGTTATGCATAACTTATATTTCTCTTGCTTGAAAAAGTGATACAATTTACTGGTACAGATTATGTGAGTAATGACACCGGTTTGCCATTCTAGTATGTGGCATGGGAATTGTTTGTCCTTCACTCTGCCCTCTACACTACTTCATAATGTTAATTTCCTTCCAACTCTGAAAGCCTTTTGACTTCATGCCATATCATGGTGCATACAGGGAGGCAGCAGAGGCTCATTAGGAGAAGTGTTGCCAAACTGTGCATTCTTTTTTGCCTTTTTGATGTTTGCTTTCCCATTTTTCAAATAATTGCCCTGCCCTGTAGAATATGTAGTCCAGCGTACAAAAGTAGCCTGAAAATACAAAGAAAATAATGGAGTTTTAAGTAGTATTTTCAAGTTGCTACCTAGGTCAGGAATATTACATTTGAAAGAAGAACAGTGGTTTTTTGGTTTTAGAGTGCTGCTGCTGGAAGTACTCAGAAGCCACATTTCCTTTGGAAATCATGTGACAGGAGGGAGGAGTCCTGAGCAGTGGGCTAACCTGACCATAGTGTTAGATCAGTTCCAGGAAGAGATAGGCAAATACTTTTAATTCCTTTGCTATGTCCTGAATGATTGTGTTCCTCCACCCCTTGCTCTACTAAAATTCCTACAGTGAAGTCCTAACTCCCTAGGTGTTGATATTAGAAGCAGGATCTTTGGGAGGTGATTAATTCATGGAAGGAAGCCCTCATGAATAGGGCTAGGGTTCTTTTCATACAAGATGCCCCAGAGACCTGCCTTGCTTATTCTGCCATGTGAACAGGTACCATCTATGAGCAAGAGAGCAGGACCTCACTGGGATTGAAATTTTTTGTGCATTATCTTGGACTTCTCACTTTTTGGAAGTGAGAACTATAAATTTCTGTTCCTTTAAGTCAACCACTTTGTAGTATTTTAATGAGAGGCCTAGGAAAGAAATACAGTTTTCTGTGATGATGGGCTAAAACAGAAAATCAAAAACATTTTCAAAATTAAAGTGCTACATAGTTGTTAGTCAATACTCTTATTTTATATTACTAATGATCCCAAATGCACTTTGCACTATTGTACCACTTATGTTGCAGGGATAGAAAAGAAGAAAGCATGTAATAGTAAGAAGGCCAAGTCTCCTGCTGTGTGAGAACCAATTCCATATCCTTAGTATAGCAGTAGCATAAAAAAGAAAAGACAGGAGTGATGTGAGTAGTGGTCTTTTACTTTATCCTCCATCACTATCAGGCATAGCCCCGTGTCCTGAAATCAGGCCTGGAGGATTATCGCTGAGGGTGGAAAAGAAGGGAAGACTAGGGAACTTCCCCTTTCTTAAGCCTTTAAAACATTACAACTTACCATGCCCTCACCAGATGAGCATTTGGATGAGGGATATGAAT
Organism: Petromus typicus; assembly: GCA_004026965.1. NCBI lineage: Eukaryota > Metazoa > Chordata > Mammalia > Rodentia > Petromuridae > Petromus > Petromus typicus. Next base: position 11,411 of record PVIR01030687.1, on the reverse strand, counting down.
AGGACTGAAAACTGAATTTAATGTGGGGGCATTTGGCCTTTAAAATTTCTAGATTCACACATACAGTTGAACATAGTAGGATAATGAGTGCTGCGTGGTGTCATTTTCACAAGCTTGTTCCTCCTTCTGAGGCTGAGCCACAGGGTGAAGATATGTTAGACATGAAACATTATAGTTCTTTGCTGAGCCTTGTACACTGGGGGGGGGGTATGAAGAAAAGAAATAAATCTGAAGGGTATAAGAGTGTTAGTAAATTGCATAGCTGGTTAGAAGGAAGTGTTTGGGTCTGCCTGGGATGGAGAAGTAGTTTCTAGTTGTATATAGTGTTATTTTACTGCCTTCTTTCCATTGACCTTATTTTGCCTTAGAGTTTGGTACATTTAACCTGTTCAAATTTATTTGAATACTGATCTTAGAAGAATATATGGATTAGTTGTGTGCTGCAAGTCATTTTAGCTGATAAACCATCAAAACTAGCAAAATGAAATTGTCAAGCTTAGAAATTGAACTGATAGCTTCATGTTGTTAATGGGGAAATTAAATTTTCCTACATCTGAAAAACAGTATTTAAAGATTATATTCCCCAAAGACTAATGCTTAATGATCATTTGTGCCACACTTTATGATGGGAACTTACACTGTTTTTATTCCAACTTGGGGATAAAGACCTTGAGTCCCAGAGCCAGTGGTTTAAGAACTGGGGAAAGATTCACAATTTTAGCATTTTATTCACAAAATATGGTTTTGATTATATGTGCTCTGAATGGACCACTTCTCAGAACAGTCTTTGACAGTGATAGTGATTAGTGTCATCCACCAAATGTTTTGGCTTCCTTTCTTGCTACAGAATTAGGAGGACATTTCCTTCCCTCCTTGAAGATAGACATAGTCAATGAGGTGTGTTACTTCTAAGTAGAAGCTTTAAGGACTCTGGTGTGATTTGCCTTGCTTCACTTTCTCCTGTCCTGGCAACCAGTGATGTTCTGTTAGCACAGGCCTGGAATTAAGATGATATAGAACAAAAGTCTCAGTCACCAATGTCTATACATTGCAAGTGAGAAACAAAAATTTTCTGTAATCCACTGAGAAGACCTGGTATTTGTCATAATCACATGGTTTACCTTGTTTTGATCAACACTTAATTGTGTGGCATCAGGATATGTTTACTTGTCTTTCCTCCATGCTTTTCAGACTTACAACTATTAGATTATAATCTTCTAGTCAAGAATTATATGGTCTTCTTAATTTATATATTTTTTTCAGTGCCTACTCTGGAGTGTTGGATAACGTAGCGTTTCAAATGATATAATCATTTATCAAAATCATAAATGAAATTCACAGTAAGTATTTATTGAGTTGCTATTATGTATAGATCCTTATGAGGGATCCAGAGATAAATTTGGCAGCTAATTTGCTGCAGGGAACTGATGATCTCAAATAGATGGGATATATTTATATATTAGATATATACAGTGAAAAATATATAGTTACTTCATTTATTAAACATATTTGTTTAGGTCCATGACTACTAAATTGCTCAAATGCTGATGATTTAATAGAACATAAAGAGGCACAGTTATTTCCTCATTGAAATAAGGCTAAAAGGGATATCAGATTAATAACATAAATGCCTATGAAGTTATAACTGAGTTAGAACTACCAAGTACAAAGAGGAGCTATATAGTATCATAAGTATTTATGATAGAGAGATTTATTCAATGTAGAGATATAATGGAAAGCTCTTAGCAACTTTATGGCAATGCCTTGGGCTGAGCAATCATGTAGATCTTAGTTTAAATTCTTGTTCTGCTTTTTTGAGGTACAAGACTTCACTGAGGCATTTTACCTTTCAGAACAGATATTAATGCCTATTTCACAGAGTACTTGGGAAACCAATAGACTGTGTGTGAGAATGAATGATCGATAGTATGTTTATTAAAGATTAGTTTCTAACTCTCTTTCCATGCATGATTGATTTGATATGACCAAAGCAGAGAAGAGGAAGGTAGAAAATGAGCCTGTCTGGTTAGAGAAAGCTTCATGAGTGAGGAAGGCTCTCAGCTCAGATCTGAAAAATGAAAAAAGTTTTCAATAAAAATAATTTAATTTATGAAATAAAATTATAAGAAACATGCATTAGTACCTAATAACTAAGATTATAGGTTTCAGAATGAGACTAATTCTAATTTAAATCAAGAATCCATCTTTATTGGCCCTGTACTCTTAGCAAAAGTTTTCTTTTCTCTGTATGAGTTTTCTCATTCATACAAGAGGATAATATTAAAACCTATTCTCTAGTCTTATGCTATATATTAAATAATAGAGGGACATAAAATGCTTAAAACAGATTCTATAAGGAAATGTTCAAGATAACTAGCAACTTACTTTACTCTTACTAATAGGAACGGAGTTATCTCTGGGCTCTTTCTGTAGTACTTTACATTAGAATTCCAAATACTTTGTCTTAGTGCAAGGAGATGATATCATTAAGCCCAGCTTGAGATTTACTATCTCCTTAGAGTATTAATACTCACCAATTAATAGTGACAGTCACTAAACATTTAGTACCTAATGAGCTGCATCTCCTCAGTATGGGTGGAGTGGCATGGAAAAAGAGATGTGTAATTCAGCTCATCAGACTTCCTTCTCCCTGGCTCTCTGTGACCTCCCCCCTGGGCTGCCTCAGGGAGTGACTTCATTTGAAAAATGCATTTAGAAATATTGGTGTCTAAGGAGCCCTGACCTCAAAAGCAAAGAATGTCTCAGCTAGTCTTTAGTGAGCTAGAATCTCAAATCCTCATCTTAGAAATGGGGAACAGAAGAGTGATGGAGGCTAATGAGATTACTAAGGTCACAAAACTGAGAATATAGCAATGAAATTTGAAGAAGGCCCAGCTCCCATGGCACTAGCAATTTAGGGAGGGAGGTAGAGAAAGTGCAAGAAAACAAATAATTCCAAAAGTGACAAGGTAAAATGAAGAATGAGCTTGGGGGAAGTCTGTCTGAAAAGATGCTATTTAAGCTTAGACTTGAAATTTGTAAATGTACTAGCAAAAATATGAGGCAAGAGTGTCTCTGATAGAAGAAATAGCAGTGCTGCAATTCAGAAATATATATAATGTGCTTAGAGCTGAATGTGGTATAAACACAGCTAGGATAATAATAGTATGAGAGAGAATCAGGTGAGTAAGGCAAGATGTATAAAGTTTTGGATATTTTTAATGATTAGATTTGGCTGTATAGATGAAGCAAAGAAAGCCGACTGGTAAATTTCAAGCACTGGAGTGAGAAATTTAATTAATGATTTAAAAGGTCAATCAGCTTTTGTGCATAAAACAAACTGTTGAAGGCTAAGAATAGAAAAGGGGACCAGATAGGAGTTTAAACTTCACTTCAGAGTTTATTTGAAGTAGTATCATTGAGAGATAGTGATAGAGTGAATTAAGGTAATAAACTGAAAGAGAGGGAAAGACATGGACAGTACAAAGATATATTTTGGAAATAGAATTGGCTCAGTGTTGGGAGAAGGTGAAGTAAAGGGGTTGAACAATCACGGATGATTTGCCTACCGTATTTTGCCTTGACTAATGGCTACATGCTAGTGCATTTACAAGGATGAAGACAATTTGGAGGAAAGAAGACATGAGTGCATAACATTAGAAGTATAATACTAGATAAAATAAATGTGCTATGTCAGGGTGATCTTCATGTGGTTCCGTCAAGTAGGCATTTGGCTGTATAAGCCTCGAGTATTTTATCACTGACTTGGCTGTAAACCTACTGCAAACGCCAATAGGCTGTCATTCTTCTACACAATGTCCTTGTATACATGGCTGCTACATTATGTAATTTGTTGTTTTTTAAAATTTATTTTATTGGTACATTTTATATATACATAATAATATCCTCATATGGAATATGTACCTGCATGAGGAAGGTACGGAAAAGCAAAAATCAGTAAAAGGAAAAAATATAACTTGTTTATGTGGGCCTTGGTTGTGACCTTATAGTCTTTTCTTTCCATTATTCCGGGAAACCACATCAACAACTAACTGGAGTTGACATTCAAAAGATGTCTATTTCTTTTCCCATTGTGTTATTTCAGCATTTTTTCTCCCTAAACCATCCCTATTTTGGCTTCTTGAAAATTTTAGGATCTATGAGATATGATTCATGTTTAGCACTAAAATCCCATTATATATTTTTAAGGTTCTTCAAGAAATGGGTGGAAAGAAGTTGACTGGTCCTCCTCAAACAAGTTTATCACTTCATTAGAATGGCCACAGGGAGAAAATTCTGGAGGACAATGCAAGACAGTGTGTGATTACACATCTCAATGAGGGATCTAAGTAGTATGTTTAGGGGGACAGGGTCGCCATGTGTTAAAGCAATTGTAGAAGTGCTGTGGTGATGTGAGACTAGAGAGCCCAGGATTTATGTGGGCAGAGGGAAACATGGAGCGTCAGTTGAGATAAGCTATCTGATTAAAGAACTGATAATGGAAAATGGAAAATGCATGTGTGAGAGAGATATCTGGTGATCCTAGAGAGGGAAATTGGGAAGGAAATTAAAAGGGTGGTAGTAACCATATCTTGACTTTAGGAAATCCTCTAAATTGGTAGTTTTCTTAAATGATTTGTAAAACATCTTTTGGAGCCAGGTTATTTTGCTATAACAGAGTGTAGGTTTCTATCTTTTGATTCTTTTATCAGTTTTCCTTATTTCCAGCAGCCTACATCAGTGCTGTACATTTTAGTTTTTTGTTGCAAAGTTGCTAAATTCAGTAACAGTTTTTCAATTGATTGTATTGGAACATTTTATGCATACGTTATTATCAGATTGGACATTGAAAGTTTATACCGATACATGACACACCTTGTACCTGTATAAATCTCATATTTTCCCCTTCCCCAGCCTCACCACAGTCCCCATCACCTATATACATGTTCTGTTTCCATTTTTACCATCAAATTTTTCTTTCTTTCATTTACTTTCTTCTACTCTCTTTTCTCTTTTCCTTTTGAACATTTTCTTCATATTTCATATTACCTATCATACCTTTGGGAATTCATTTACACTCCAGTTTTCATACTAGAGAAAAGACATGACACACATCTGTATCATACTTATTTCACTTACAAATATCTCAAGCTACATCCATTTGAGTGTAAATGATTCAGATTTATCATTCTTTTTTTTTTAAGATTTATCATTCTTTATGGCTGAGTATTACTCCATTTTAGAAAATAATCACATCTTCTTTATTCAGTCTCCCATTGCTGGGCATTTGGGCTATTTCCAAGATTTAGCTCTCATAAGCTGAACTATAAACATGGACACACACACACACACACACACACACACACACACACACACATATATATATATATATATATCACTATGATATGATGCTTTTAATTATTTCATATGTATACCTAACAAATAACAGGTTTTTAAAAGCTAGCTGATATAGCAGATAAATTCCCAAATATTAGTGACTTAGTGGAATGCAAGTTAATTTCTTGTTACTTTCAGAGGGTTCTAGGCATTCTCAGTCAGGTAGCTGCTCTGAGTGACTTTCTTCTAAGCAATGATTCAGCAACATGTCCTTTTTGTATGACTTTTCCACTTTCTGTGTATGACTCTTAGGACTTCCCAGGAGACCAGCTCCATTTTATTAATCCAGAGGGGAAAAGCCAAGGAGGAGTTGTGGGGACATGTTCATGAACTGGAAAATGCTTCCACCTTTTTCCCACTGGCTAAACTCAGAGTCACAGAATGATCTAACTGCAAGGGAGGCTGGAGTATGTAATCTAGCTATGTGATCCAAATAGAGGAAATGTGTTAGATGAACATCTCTCTTGCAGGAACTGTTGGTCATCTGATTCTTAGTACAGGAGCTTCTAAATCTCACTTGGCTCATAGTTTGGACCAAGGATGTTCCATTCCTACCTAGCTCTTTACCTCTTTGATCCACTGAAATCTGAACCATCTCATACTCAAGGGAGGTCTGATCTAGTGTCTGGAATAGGTCCCTCCCTCCTCACTTCAGATTTTCCTTAACTTTTCATCCTCCAGCTCTGAATCTCAACTGATTTATCTTCACTTTGCTGGGTTCCTGTTTGAATGTAAAACTTTCCCTACACCAATGAGAATAAAACTTTTAGAGACTGAGTGCCTACACTACAACCCAAATCCACTTATCTATAACATAGTGCCAACACTGCAATTAGCCTTAAACACAGTAATGGAAGTTTACTTTAGAGAAAAACAACTCATATGGACATCTTTTGTCTTAAAAGAAAAACACAACAACAGAGTTCTCAATGATCAAAAAGCTTTTTATTGAATGGTAAACTTTGCACTTGGTGTGCTTTTGCAAAATTAACATTTTCATTGCTGTTGAATGTGTGCTGACACTTTGTCAAATCTCACATGAAAGAGAGGGCTTTGCATGCCCACTGCAGCACCTGTGCCACAGGTTTGTCATCACTGTGCTGCACTTAGATTTGATCTCTGAAACCCCCACAGACTTTATGTCAAATTCATTTTCAGGTTCTTGGAAGGAGCACTCACTGATCCTGGATGCTATGGTTTTGCATATGATTATCCATCTTAGTCTGCAAATCTGAAAAGCTGGGTTTTAAAAAAAGAATTTAGTTTATTGATACATTTTATATATACATTGTGATCACATTCAACATTGAGAATTTGTACCTGTACATGATCCATCTTGATTCTCATTTTTTCCCATTTCTCTGCCCTCCCGACAACCCCGTACCCTCATATACATAAGCTTGAAAATATGTGTTTTATAGTGGTGTAAAGTGATACTGCAGTGTAAGAGAATTGGCAATATCTGATTTGGTAAGGACTTTTAGGGAAGAACAATGCTTATATCGGCAATCAACTGGATTTGAGTTAGTCACATCAAATAGTAGTACAACATATATCTCCTGACATTTATTTTGTGTTAAAATAATTTTTATGTGCACAATCTCATTTTATTTTCATAGTAGTGCTGCAGAATAGGATTTATTCTCATTTATCTCAGTAACCAGAGTAAAACTAGTGATATGGATGATGGATAGATAGACTATAGAAGATAGATGTATTAAAAAGAAATGGAAGCTGTTAAGTAATTCCTAAATCTATAAACCAGACTGTTACAACAGGGAGTCTGGAGCCCTCAGGCATGAGCTGAAATCTCAGCCAGAATTTTTCTTCTTCAGAGACATCTCTGTTCTGCTTCTAAGTACTGTCAACTTATTAAATCTACCACACAAATTAGGGTAATCTCCTTTACTTAAACTCAACTCACTATGGACTTTAATCTCATCTCTGAAATATCCTCATAGTAATACCTAGATTAGCATTTGATTGAATAAATAGCTAGATTGATACATGAAACTGACTATTACAATCCATTTTACCATTAAATAAATAGAGGCTGAGTGTAGTAAGTTGCAGAGCTGATTGGTTGGGCCTTATTTATTATGCTACAATATTCCTTTAGGTAATTTTTTTTTCCAAGCCAAACTGTATCCAGCTTTATTAAAGATACTTTTCATAAACAATCATGGTATTTCAGGCAGGACATGGGCACACAATCATTAACTGTATACAACAACTTTCAAACACCCTTCTTGGATGGACTACCAAAAATCAGAAAGCCACTATAAAATCCAATGAAGTCTTCATTTGATGCTGAGTAGGGAAAGTTTAGAGTGAGGGTTGACATTTCACATTTAGCATGTTGTTTAACAACTTTTCACAAGCTGACCCTGACTTTCAGAAAATGAAATGAAAATGGAAGAATTATCAATCTGAAGATCCACAGTCTAGAAAAGGAAATCACTGCTCTGTGGGGCAGCATATCAACGTCACTGGCAAGTCCAGACTGCCTGACACACTGGTAACATCAATTTTTGGGAGTCAGTCCCAACAGGTCTCTGGGCTTAAGGGAATTGAGTCTATGCTGATGGCAGAGGAAAGGAGAACATAAAATGAACTGGGAGTTTTCCCAGACCACAAGGCCTTTGTGCCAACCTCAGGGAATCTCTTCTCCTGGGAGACAAGAGGAAGTCTCTCAAAACTAGTAGGGAAAGGTGCTCTCCCCATAGCAATCTAGCGTTGGAAACACTGTACTAGTGACATATGTTCCTTCCCCCAAAAACAACAATGAAGTGTTCTGTGTGCTAACAACATAGCTTGAAAAAAAGTAAAACAAAATTCTGCATTTTTATAAAACTTGATAAAAAGTAGTATTTGAAACTGTACAGTCACCAGAAGTACACAGTTATCAAAAATGCACACACTTCACTTGGCATCGCCAGCACCTTCAGCTTTCTGTGCCTGGTATGTTTTGGCATCTCCGTTTTCGGCAGGGTTGTTCCCATCCTTGCCGGCATCAGCTTTTCCCTTTTTCCCTTTGGATACCTTCTCTCCCTTCTTTGCAGGAGCTTTTTTAGGCTTGGGCTCTGGCTTTGGAGGAGCTGGTTTAGCAGACAACCTTGCAGATCTTCTCTGTGGTTCGTCCTTCACCTTGGCTTTATCACCTTTAGCATCCCCTTCAGCCTTTCTCTTGGGCAGGGTGGCGACGGCGGCGGGACGCAGGCGCTGACCGTGGGGTGCAGCGGCGCGCGGCTTTGGTCGGTCCGGCGGTCGTTCTCACCTCTTCTTCCTCCTTTAGGTAATTTTTGAAGTCCTTCTACTTCCTGTGTTATTCCAGCATAATCCAAAGAAAATATCTGTATTGATGCATCAAGCATAATCTAAATGATTCTGTATACACAACATTATAGTGAAGAAGAAAGTCACTAACTAAAAATAACCAGAAGAGTATGAGAATGACTCTTTTCTAATCTTAAAGTCTCATCATGAATAATTTCCAATATAGAAAAAGCCTTAGTTTAAAGTAAGTTAGTGATAGTAGCATTTGCTTCTTTAATTCTTTGTGGAGGACTAAAACAGACACAAATCCTTAACATTTAATTCCAGCCTCGAGGCTGAACAAGTTATTGGTTTAATTATAGAAAACTGAACTTTCATCTTTCTTTAATTGAGCATGGATAATTTGCACCTGTGAGCAGTAGCCAAAATGTCATAAAATCACTTAAGAAACCTCATACTCTTGAACTACAGGAAAAATACCAGTTGTTTTCTAGGCATATTCAGCCATCACTTTGGGGAAACATTTCAATTTGTTGGTAATTATTGTCAGTACTTCATGACTAACATGGATTGGAAAGTGTCACTAGAAATGCTATTTCTCTTTTGCTGACAGCTCATATAGTTAGGGGAAAAAAGGCCAATGAGGAAATAGATGCTTCTTGTGGGCCCAGGGTTTGACTGGCAATTGTAGATCAACAGATCATTATTTTTCACAGCCAGGAAAAGGGGAGGAGGAGGTCCTGAATTAAATGTCAGCTCTTAGATGTTTGTGGTATGAATTCTAACACAAGAAGGTAAGGGATTTTTTTTTTTTCCTCCAATCACATTTTAAGAACACAAAGCTATTATTATAGGATAAGTCTAACCACAGAACACATGGCCTTTAGTAAGGAGGTACTCTAGAGGACCAAATGACTACAGTGTCTGTTTCTGCTGTAAATTCTGACATTTGAGTAGTGTTGGGCCACTAATCTATTGCAGTCATGAAAATAGTTAGCAACCTATGTGCCTAGTAACAATTGTGATCTACTGAAAGAATGGGGTTGCTTTTCCTGCCAGTGTAGGAACAGGTTGTGTAACCTTGAGGGAAAAATTAATAAGGTGATAAATGTTTTAGTATTTTCTGTGCAATATTACTTTTTCTTAAAGGGCAGTTTACAAATGTAACATTGAGAAAAGTGAATGGTTTTCAGTAGAACACATTTCCCTTGAGTTACTCAGAGTGCTGTGGTGCATTGTTTCAGTCAAGTGATCAAATAAATAAAATGCAGGTTTGGTAAAGGACAGGCCCAGACCATGGTATGTTAGTGTCTGAGGAGTATAAGGTAGCTCCAGCCTTCCTGCACAGTCTGGGTAAAGTTAGGAGAATTCAGGAAGAGCAATTAGAGAAAAGGCAATAAAAATATCCCGGGAAGCCTGTGAACAAGTAGTGAGGCAAGGAGGAGGAATCCAGCAGAAAGTAAGTTCATCTGGAGTCACAATGAGAATCAAACAAAGGCACAATTTTGAGATGTGTGGCCATGCTTAGGCATCCAGGAGAGGATGATGTACCAAGATTAAAAGGAGCAGGAAGCTGGTACTGTCTGGGTTTTAAGAACAAGGGATACACATAGCCAGTCTTTGCAGAGTCTCAGGAGACCTTTTGCTGTGCCAGGAGTCTGGAGACAAGAGTGGATGTTGCAGAGGGGTACAGATACTGTGAGGCTCGCAGTGCTGAGATGGAGCAATCTGAGGAAGAAATATCCCCACCCGTTGCTCTTCTATCCTGTGGTCTTTCTATTGGCTAATACAAATGAGGACAGATGGAATAGCGCTTGTAGAGTATGGAGAAGGGAAGAGATTGTTCTTGGTGAAACAGCACCAGTGCAGGGGAAGGACTGGGAGATGGTGGGAAACACAATGCTAGACTTGCCTTGGTAACCAACTTGTTAGAAGGTTTTAAACAAATAACCTAATCTATTTTTAGATTCATTTTGCCCTTGTCAGTAAACATAGTCTATAACTTGTCCATTGCCTGGAGTTGTCAAAAAGGTCAAATAACACATTAAATGTAACTTATTTCACACACATATATGTTGTATTTTATAATTTTTAAGTCTTATTTGTGTCTCCTACTTCATCTTCTTCTCTAAACTAGTTACTATGGAGGCAGACATGGTAATATATGCCTATATTCCTAGCACTTGGGAAACTAAGCTGGGAGGATAGCTTGGAATATTTAGACTGTTAGTATGTTATAATTTAATTTTTTTATTATCTTTATTGGTACATTAAATATACACATCATGATTGCTCTTTTAGAATACTTGGACTTACTTTGTTTTCTCTTAAGGATTCATCTATGAGTTTGATAACAATGAGACAGAGTGAAAAAGCTTTTCCTATAGTAGCCTTCCCTCTGCCTCATGGAGTTATAAGACCTTCAATGCACATCATTTTTCTTAAGACCTCCACATTTTTATTTTTTTATTTTTTTTTATTTTTACTCTTTTTTTTTTTTTAGGGGTTTTTTTTTTTTTTTTGAGACAGGGTCTCACTTTTGTGGTTCAGGTTGGCCCTGAGCTCAGCCTCAAACTCACATCATAGCAATCCTCCTGCCTCTGCCTCCTGAGTGCTGGGATTACAGGCATGAGCCACCACGCCCGGCACTGTGGTATGCGGTACTGATTGCTGCTGGGCGTGAGTCTCCACACCCAGTATAGGTATGTGGTTACCGGGGAATCGAACCCGGGTCCTAG
>PVIR01030686.1:0-20067 GCA_004026965.1 Petromus typicus | reverse complement strand
CCTTCCTGGGCTCCTCAAGGCTGAAACCTCTAAGGCCGTTCACAGTTATTGTTCCATGTCCTTCCGGGCATCGCCCCTCCTCTCAGCTCTCTACTGAAAAAGCAGGTGTTCCTTCCAGGGCTGGAGTGTCAGTCTCTATAGGGATGAACAAGGAGTATTCCTCCTCGAGCCCTGGTGACCCTCAGCCACACCCCTACTACGGCCACGCTGCTGCTGGGGGAGAGAGGGGGAAATGGGGCCTCCAACATAAGGCTCTCACCTTCCTGGTGATGACTGTGACTTTGGGCACAGTTGCCTCAGCAAACGCGTAGAGAAGTTTGGCGCCATGCCGGATGATGCCCCCATATTCCTGTGCTGTGCCTGGGTCATGAGGAAGAGTTAGTAGATACAAAAATTCTCAAGATTGCCTGTCACTCACATCTCTGAGGTCTTCTTGCCCCTCCAGAGGGCGATTCCTCATAGAGCCCTGTCTTCTAGTTACCCAGAATATAGAGGAGTCACAAAGCCTTACGGAACTGTGCAAGAAAATCTCCAGTAAACTTGCTGTCTTACTGGGAAAAACCACCTCTCCTGCTCCTACCTCATCTGTGACTTACCAGGGAGAAAGCCAGGGACATCAACAAAAGTGATGAGTGGAATATTGAATGCATCACAGAATCTGACAAATCGAGCCCCCTTCACAGACGAATTAATATCCAAGCATCCTAGAAAGACAGATTGTCCATGCTAAGTATCTGGGTACTTCCCAGTTGTGCCCACAGTGGGAAAGTGTTACATCATCCATTCAAAACTAATTCTAAAGGCCCTACAATTTCCTCAAAGGGTAATGAGAAGCCATCATGCTCCGAGAAAAGCAAGGAAGATGGAGGACAAACCTGGCACTGGCCAAAGAGCCCAGTGGTAGCTTTAACACTTAGTCCCCCTGGCTGGGAACAGCCCAGCAGAGAAAGCCAGGCTCTACTCCACAGACTGAAGGACAGCCACCAACTAAGAAGCAGCCTGGCTTATTCCAGGGGACCACCAGTGGGAACTATGGTTCAGGGTCTGGTCCTTGAGAGCCCTCAGATAGAGTCAGACTCGGATTCTACCCTTCTGTTAATGGCTTGTATCTAGATATCCCCCAAAAGCCTTATGTGGTGATAGGCAGAGAGTTTTAAAGATGGCTGGCTTAGGGTATGTGATGGTGGATTAAGAGTATCATACTGGGATTAAGGATGTGGATAACAGAAGCTCAACTAAATAGGTTTATAGTCTAGGTGGAATATAAAGGAACAGAAAAGGGGCTGGGGATTTAGCTCAGTGGCACCAGGCCTGCCTCAAAGCACAAGGTTTTAAGTTTGATCCCTAGTACTCCCCCCAAAAAGGGGACAGAAAGGAGAGAAGATTGCTGCTGCTGCTGCATCATTTGCTGTGTGCTCTACCATGGACTATTTTTCCTCTTTACTACCTGTATGCCATGTCACCCTCGCTTGAGCCAGCTGACCTTAGAATGAATCCTTCACAAACAGCTGAAATAAACCTTTCCTCTTTGGGTGTTGGATATTTGTCTCAGCAATAAAAATGTAAGGTAAGTAAGATAAGCTTCATCATTTAGGAATTGAGCTTTCTTGCCTGAGCTTCTTTGCCTGAAAAGTAGGGACATTATTAGCTCCTAGCACAGTTGTTAGCATTAAAGAACCTGGGCTCTCTGCAAAGTGGCATAGTGTAAGAGTAAGTAATTATTAGTAAATCCCTCCAGCTGGGCATCTTGGTCCACACTTGTAATCTCAGCCCTCGGGAGGCTAGGCAGGACCACTGTGAGTTCAAGGACAACCTGGGCTACATAGCAACACTGTCTCAAAAAACCTAAAAAACCAGAAACTAGTAAATCTCTCTGGCCAGGGGAGTTTCAAACTGAGTCTCTGAGGCTAGCATAACCTTTGTAAGTATGCTTGAGAGAACACCACAGCCCAAAATCTCCTAAGAACATAGATGTAAAAATCCTTACATATTAAGTAAAGCAGATTATCAAAGCAAATCTAACAATATATAAACACAATGATATATCATGACCAACTGGGACTACTGAAAGACTTCAAGGTTTATTTTAACATATGTCAGCCAATAAAATTATTTGACAGAGAAGAAAGTCTTTCCATAATCATTTCAGTAGATGTCAAGGAAAAAGCTTGACAGAAGGTAACACCTACTCATGGTTAAAAATGATCAGTAAGGGGGGCCGGGGAGTTAGCTCAGTGGTTCCGGCGCCTGTCTTGCAAGCGCAAGGGTCTGGGTTCGATTCCCCGGTAACCACATAACAATACTGGGTGTGGAGACCCACACCCAGCAGCAACCAGTACCACATACCACAGTGCCAGGCATGGTGGCTCACGCCTGTAATCCCAGCACTCGGGAGGCAGAGGCAGGAGGATTGCTGTGATGTGAGTTGGAGGCTGAGCTCAGGGCCAGCCTGAACCACAAAGCGAGACCCTGTCTCAAAAAAAAAAAAAAAAAAAAAGAGAAAAATGATCAGTAAGGGGCCAGGGATTTAGCTCAGTGGTTCCAGCATCTGCCTCGAAAGCGCATGGTCCCAAATTTCATTCCCTGTAACCACATACCACAGTGCCAGGTGTGGTGACTCACATCTGTAATCCCAGCACTCGGAAGGCAGAGGCAGGAGGATTGCTGTGAGTTTGAGGCTAGCCTGGGCTATCTAGTGAGTTTGAGGCCAGCCTGAACTACAAAGTGAGACCCTGTCTCAAAAAAAAAAAAAAAAAAAGGAGCAATAAGTGAGGATTAGGATTGAATTCTTGCAATCTGCTAAGAGAATCTAAGAAAGAATAAGAAAAACTAACCCCTCAAAAATCATCTATGCTCATAGATCAAAACAACAAATATTATTAAAACATGCATTCTCTCCCAGCCACATGTGCCTGTGCTACTGAAAGGCCCTTTCTGTGATACTGAATGTTCTCTGGCTATGAACATTGATCACTGTCACATTGGCTAAAAATTCTCAAAATGGTTATTGCTGAGGAAGTAAAATTTTAACTGCATCGCATGTAAATTAATTTATAATATTTTATTTATTTTGGATTTATTTTGTTTTGTTGGCAATAGTGGACACTGAACCCAGGGGCCTTTGCCAACTATTTTGGATTTAAACTATAAATCTAAACTAATATACTGAATGGTTCTAATTCACAGATCTCTCAAACAATCCCCACCAAAGTAATAGGAGATTTTTTGTAGAAACTGGGAAGCAGATTCTATAAGGTAACACAACCGAGACGGAATGTCCAAACCAGTATTTTAAAAAAAAGAAAGAAAAGAAAAAGCACAAAAAATTGATAACATGCACTGACTTCAAGACTTATAAAGCAGGTTTCTCAACCTTAGCACCACTGGCCTTTGGGGCTGAGTAACTCTTTATTGCTGGGATTTTTCCTGTACGTGCAAAATGTTCAGCAGTATTTCTGGCATTCACTCACTAGAGACCACCAGCACGCCTCCCACACTATCTGTGACAACCAAAAATGTTTCCCCACAGAGCCAGACATCTTCAGGATACCAAAATCAACCCAGGCTAAGAACCATAAAGCTAAAATAACTGGGACAAGATGGTATAGGTAAAAAAGCAGATAAATATAACTATGAAATAGGACAAACTAAAGAAACAGATCCACACAAATCAATTTGGAAAAGAAGTCTAACAATCCATACGGAACTACTGAATTTCTTGTATGGAAAAAAAAAATGAAAGGCAACTCTTATATCACTGTAAAACACAAAACTTAATTCAAAACCAATACAGACCTAATCATAAAACCCAGAACTATATTACAAAGCTCCTAGAAGATGACATAAGGCCAACTTTACAAACTTAGAGTGGACAAAGATTTCTTGGTCAGGACACAAAAAGCTCTAACTGTAAGTGAAAATATTGATAGATTTTATCATACTTTTAAACTTGCACAAAAGACACCTTAGTGTAGGCAAGCCACGGGCCATAAAAAAAATTGTAGAATATACAGTTACAAAGCACTCATATCCAGAATAAATGGCCAACCCTAGAAACCAACAATAAAACACAAATAGCCAACCAACGCAGAACTCCTTCAGAATGTACTTGCAAAGGCAGCTGGCTTTCTGGGGATCAAGCCCAAAGCTTTTGCACACAGCTACACCCCTAGCCTTTTTTATTTTGAGACAGGGTCTAAGTCAGTAGATTGCCCAGGCAGAGCTTGAACTGGCAAACTTTCTACCCGAGTCTCTTGAGTGCTGGGATTTTTGGCACATGCCACCATTCCCAGCAGCTAAGAACAGACTCTGGGATAAAAATGTCTACAGCTTGTTTTAGGTGGAGATTGCAAGGGTACAACATGATTGTCAAATGTCAAAACCTATCAAAATGAACCTTACTATGTCTGTAACAAAACGCATTCTCAGTGTTATAGATCCCTGACTTTAGATGTCTTTCTAAACAATGAAATGTAGGGGCAGGAAGATGGACGCTTCCACCCCACAACAGCCATGTGGAAAAACTGTTAGAACATCTTCGACAGAGATGGGGAAAATAAGCAAAGGTTTACAATAATCAAGTTAAGTGCTAGATCAAGAAAAAGGCAATTTTTAAATGGTGAGGAAATTTTCTAAGTGGTGGAAATATTTTATGGTTCTTTAATCAAACTACCCCTCTCGCTTGCTCCGAAGGATGCAGAGCAAAACACATTCACAACTTCTTGTGCAGGTGTGCACCAGCCTGTAGCTCTCTGAACGGGTGCAGTTTCTAGGGTGATGATGAAGTTATGGAAACCGGTGAAGGCTGTACACACTGCAAGTGCGACCAGCACCACTACAACTAAAAGAAAAGAAAACTGGGACTGGAAAAGAGGGGTAGGGAGAGGGCTTTTTAAACACTTTTTTAAAATTCTCAAGACAGGAAGACGCAGAAAACTGCCATGGCCAAAGTAGAAGATGAGGCTGGGTCAGTGAGAGAGGGGAGGTTCCTCCCACACAGGGATCCAACACAGACTTGAGAGGAAAAACAGCGGAGAGAGCAGCAGCAGCCACAGCGCCCACCCGCCACTCCCAGCCCCTCCAGAGAACCACCCCTGAAGACCCCAGGCCGAGGCTGACTCAGGTCTGACAGCTGTGGGATCCAGTGTCTTTGTGCGCTAACCATGCACCCAAAGGGCTCTTCAGAAGGCCCTGGAGAGACAGCTGTGAGGGGAACACCAATACCTGCCTTCATGGCGCTCACTGTTGGGTGAAGAGGCACACGCTCAACCAGGGGGACAGAAAGCTGGCCTCTTAGTGCACAGCTTATATGCTAAGGAGGAACATTATCTACAGAGCCTTGTGTGAAAGGTACACTTTGAGCTATTTAATATTAAAAGAGTCACTTCTACAACACGTATTTGTTCCCAGTGCTCGTGGAAGGGCAAAGGCAATCACATGGGCCCAGGCAACACTGGCCCCCAACCCCCAGCCCCTGATTTTGGAGATCTTCTCCATCCTACCTGAGGCCACCTTGGGTTGGTTACCAACAATTCCAACAGTCCTCCCATTCATTCTTGCAAAACCAACAACGATATTCTTCGCATAATTGGGCATGATCTCAAAAAATTCTCGCTCATCAACAACCTGTAGGAATAAATTTGCTCCTCAGATCAAATTGATGAAGACAAGTACAAGACAGAAGCACATGAAGGGACAGATGGAGCAGCTCGCACCACAGCTTCTCAGGCAGCAGGCTGGGGGCAGAGGTGGCAGCTCCTCGCTGCCGCATGGGATGGGGACTCTTGCACATAGTCCCCATCATTCCAGTCTTCTTCCCAGTGATGTTTCAAATTATTATTTAGGAAGACCTGTATTTAGATCCAGTGGTTACTTTTTAATTATGCCTTTAGTGTGTTTCCTTATTTTAATCTTTAACTGGTCTGTCTCTTTTTAAGGATATTTGTTGACTGACAGCAATCAATGAGCTGATTCTCTTAGGTTCTTCCCCCAAGTCGCATTTGTTTCTTCAACTAAACATCCACACACTGCTTGTTACCTTTATCCTCAAACTAGAAGGTGGGCATTGCACATGTCAGTCACAAAGTGCTTCCTGAGAACCTGATGTCATGCCCGGCCCCACGCATCTCATCTCAATGAGGGAGACATCTAGATCTCAACTGTAAATCCTAACAATCCGACGGAAGTCTAATAATTGTGCGAATCAATTACTTTCCTCTCAAGGCAGAATGTGAACCCAGGACAGCCAAAGTCACTGTGTCTATTAAGATCCTAAATGTCCCTTGAAGACACACATGATAAAGGCTTTATCTTCAGTCTGTGGCTTCACTGGAAGGTGTGAGCACCTTTAGGTGGTGGGGCCTGAAGAAGTTAGGCGTCCTGGAGGGGGATGCTGGACCCTCAGCTCCTTCCTGCTTCCTCGTTGCCATGGCATGAGCAGCTCTGTTCTGCCACATGCTGCACACCATGAAACTCTGCCTTACCACAACCCTAAGCAAAGGGCCATGAGACCATGGACTAAAACCTCAGAAATTATAAGCCACAATTTTTCCTCCTCCTGGGTTGACTGCCTCAGGCATTTTATCATGGCGACAGAAAGCTGACTAAAAGAGCCACTCTGTCCTCATCCTGTATGTGTCTGAGCTCTAGAGACAAAGAGAAAAACAGACCTGGGTCCTAAAGTCTTCACAGTTCAAGAGATTCCCAGTGCCACAGAACACAGCAGTGGGGAGAGGCAGAGTCTGAGCAACAATGCTGGCACCCACAAACTCCCCAAAAGGGAAGAGAAGGAACAAGTCACCAGGAGAGCCAGGCTCTGGGGCAGACAAAGCACACAGAGCCACTAAGCAAGTTCCATGGAACAAAACTGTCAAGGACAACATGCATGTGAGGAAGACATCAGCCACCTACAGAGGCCTCTATTTGTCCAGCACCACCCCCTCAACCACCCAAGGATCTGCTAGAGCAAGGTACACAGGACTCCTGTCCAAGACACACTCCCACACGTCTATTCTATGACCTTATCACTGGATATGCTGTGACTCTCCTCCTCTGAGAGGGACAAAGTACCCCAAGCAGGAGGGGCCCAACAGAGCTATCTGTGTGAGTTACCTCTTCATTGCTGACCCAAAATACCCAACACCCCAAATTAAAGGAGGAAAAGTTTACTTTAGCTCACAGTTTTTTGTGGTTTCAGTCGGCTGGCTCCAAGGCAAGTGGGCAGCAGAGAAGACAAATAGTCCATGGAAGGCAGGCAGCAAGTAGTGACCCTTCTAGACTTCTTCCATCCAGGCTACAAGCCTTCTGGTTGGTGCCACCCACAACCGGGGGGGGAGGGGCACTCCCATCATCCACCCTGGATGAGCCACTCAGTGGACTAATTCATTTATCACACACCCCAAACCTATATTTACACACTCTAGATCCAGCCACCTCTAAAAAGCCTCATCTGTAACACATGAGGCTTTGAGGGCATTTAGACCTCACCCCAGGTTCAATAAGTGAACCTGTACCTCAGGGGCCATTCTAAAGACCTCAAGGATCTGCTGGCCCAAAAGCCTTTCTCCCTCTCTGGGCCTTCAGGACATCTTCAGCTACTAGCTCTTCCCAGTACACACTATCCAGGGTCCCCTAAATCCAAGCCCACCCTGTGCTCTCACCCAGACCAGGGCCAACATTTCCTTACTAAGCTAAAGCACAGGTGAACGCAGTTGAGCAAGGACAGGCAAGCATAACTCTCACCGAGTGTATGATGTCCAGCATGTCGTAGGCTTTGGTAGATTCCAGAGGGACAACTGTGTCAAGCTCAGGAACCAGACGGTCACTAGAAAAGAACCAGGCATCATCAACACAGGAATATCCTTCACCTTCACAGGGAATAGGAAAGTTTAAAAAATGGGACACAACCTGGAGTTTGAGCTCGCTCCTTCCCTGCCGGACTTGCAAAGATGTACATTAAAAGGAAGTCTAATGCCAACCCACAATACCTTCTAGTTTCTGTGGGGTGTTTGGTGGTGGTGGTAGTGGCGGTGATTGAGATTCTGGGAATCCAAAGAGTATCTTACCACTCGGCTATATTCACATCCCTTTTTATTTTTTATTTTGAGACAGGTTTTGACTAAGTTGTCCAGGCTGGGCTTGCCCTTCAGATCCTCCTGCCTCAGCCTCCCAATGAGCTGAGATTACACGTATGTACCACTATGCCCAGCCATAGACCAAAATAGGAGCTTATTCCCCTGAAAATGGTTCTTCGTCTACTCTCTGAATATAACCAAGACATCATGGGCTCTAAGGGCTTGTAGCAATAAAGACACAGCCTGGAAGATCCCAGTCTGACTTCTCGTGACATTAAAAATGAAAGAATAAAGATTCAGACATGAAGAGTTCTGCAGAAACCACTGTGGGTCCACGTCCCCTGTTGGAAGGGTAACCTCGTAAAGTTCCTTTGAAAAAGTACTCAGGAGGATCGTGAGATTGAGGTCAGCCTGGGCACTCAATAAGACCCTATCTCAAAATAAGATAAAATACAATATAAGAGGTTAGGAATACAGTTCAGTGGAGGCATGCTGTTGGGTTATTCCCCGGTATGGGAAGTGTTGTACCCAGGCTTAGCAAGGGAACAGACTTAATACAGGATATATAATTTATAGGATTATTTTACAATATTCGCCCAAAAAGTCAAATACAGAGAAGTATAAGAGGTCTGTGTGTGAGCAAAAGAAAAAGAATCCAGTCAAGGCCCTGGATCCCACAGCAATGTCCCCACTGAGTCCAGCCGGCGGCCAAGAGCCCACAGCAATGTGTCATGTAAGTGTGTATCAAGGATCTGAACCGGGAAGGCTCAAGGGCCAGTGGTGGAAGCCAGGAAGTCTGCCCTGGTGGAGCGAAGGGTCTGGAGTGAAGGACCGGCACTGGAGCCAGGAAGAAATGCTCCAGGCAAGAACAGACCTTCCCTGAAAAGAACAGCAGCCATCATCAGCGATGATGGGAAAGCCAAGTTCATATCGGGAATACTAGCCACAGCAAGCTTCTCCAGGAAAATCAACAGCATATCATCTCCTTCCCCACTTTTTCTTTGGTGCCGTTGGCAACTTTCTTCTACTCCCAGAACTATGCTGAGTCACCTTCTAGTTGACTATTAGTTAATTCACCACAGCAGGGGTGTAAGAGGCTGCAGGGTATAGCAGGATGTCCGGGCAGAATCATTTTGGACAGACTTGTCAAACTACACGTGTAACTGTCTTTCAGAAACAGGAGACTGGATGCCAAAGCTGGCTGGTAAATGAGCAGCACCCATCCATTACAAGATCCCGTGGCAACACCAGGACCCCTTATGCAGAGCTTGTCATGAGCTCCCATGAGATGTGGACAGCACAAAAGCGTGGACACCATGGGAAGCTTGCCATCATGACTTTCCACAATGGCCAGGCTGCATTTCTCAGACATGGTGTGTACTTTTATTTTTGCTGTTACATTTTTTTCCACTTATTATGTCCAAGTCTGCTCTGCAGGACTGATTTCTCCCATACCTATTCACCCTGCACTTTTCAAATAAACTTGGCAACGTGTATGGCTTACCATGTCGTTCTTTGAGGCAAGAAGGACCTAGAATACTTCTCACTGATGAGCCATTTGTAAAGAAATTACCTGATGGGCCAGGGACTTAGCCCAGTGGTTCTGGCGCCTGTCTTGCGAGCGCAAGGACCGGGGGTTCGATCCCCGGTAACCACATACCATACTGGGTGTGGAGACTCACGCCCAGCAGCAACCAGTACCACATACCACAGTGCCGGGCGTGGTGGCTCACTCCTGTAAACCCAGCACTTGGGAGGCAGAGGCAGGAGGATGGCTGTGATGTGAGTTTGAGGCTGAGCTTGGGCCAGCCTGAACTATACAGCGAGACCCTGTCTCAAAAACCTAAAAAAAAAAGAAATTACCTGATAACATTTCCTCCTGCATCCAGGTGCTCAATTCCCCAGAGTAATTCAACAAATAATCCCCCTTCAGCCTCCTCCCTCTAACAGGTTCTCAGACCTTCCTGAGCTGTTCGATTGGGCCCTAGGTTCAGGTCTGTTCTCAGTCAGGCCGCAGTCTGATCTGGCCAAATGCCCTGGAGAAATTGTCTACTCTGTATTATCATGTTCCCAAGTGACCACGAGGGCTTCTTACTCTTCTTGTGCATTTACACCCAGACTCCTAGGGCCAGACAGGCTACCTGGACACTTTTGGGACCCTGAGCTATGACGCCTTTGGACGATGCCCTTACCCTTCAAGAGCTACAGACAATACGCCTGTTGTTTCTGGGCCATGGGTTTGTCCCCTACAGAGTGGGCCCTCGAGACACGATTTCAGGGCAGCCTTGGCCCAAGAACGGTACCCACGTGGGGGCCTAGATGCAGCGTCTGAAAATGACCTCTTCCCAAGGGATGAAATTCTGAATCCTCCCTGCACAAGAACTGCAGGCCAAGTACAGCAGCTCCACTCAGAGGAGCAGAGCTGGGCCTCCCCCTTACTCTGTGGGACCCTCTGTGCACATCTGCCAGCAGCCCCAAAAGCGAGCAGGAGAGCAGGTCTTCACCAGGAAGCCAACAACAGCACACCCTTTGCAGGCCGTCCTGGCCTTGGCTGAAAGCAGCAGGCAAAGTACATTTCCTTAAGCACATGCTGTCTGCATCCACATTTATTTATTTCACATCAAGATAAAACAAAAGCAAAGAGCTTCCACTCCAACAAAAAGCAACTAAATACCTAAAAAGTGCTCAACATCACTGGACATTCGAGAAATATAAATTAAAACAACACAGATTCCATCTCACTCCAGAAAGAATGGCTATTGACGAGTCAACCTATAACCAGTGCTGACAAGGCAGTGAGATAAACGACCCTTCTCCATTTCTAGTAGGAGTATAAAATGGCACAATCACTACAGAAATCAGTATGGAGATTCCTCAAAAAAAAATTAAACCTAGAGGTTCCATTTGACCCAGGGTTCCTTTCCTACGTATCTTCCTCAAAGAGTTAAAAGCACCATACCACAGTGACACAAGCACCCATGCTTACAGCAAAACAATTTACAACAGGTTATATGAAATGGAGTACTACACTGCCATAAAGAAGGATAAATGAGTCTTTTGCAGGAAAATGGATACAACTCAACACCATAATCTTAAGTGATAAATCAGACACACACACAAATTTAAATATCACAGTGTTTCTCTTGTGAGAGAAACTCAAAGTGTAAACAAAAAGCACACTGGAAGATAGATACTAGGAAATACGAAACATATGTTCAGATGGGAAGGTCTTATTTTTTTTTTTACTGCTGAAACAAAATACCCAACACCCAAAGTTAGAGGAAGAAAGATTTCACACAGCTCACAGTCCATAATAAGCCAGCTACGGGGCCTGACAGAGGAGAAACCGTCTGCAGCACAGCTCGGCAGGCAGAAGGCAGCCAGCACTGGAGCAGCAAGCGGGGAGCAACAGGGAGTAAGTGACAGGAGCGGCACTCTTCCTGTCCCTCAGGCCCTGGCCGCGCTGCCCTCCCCTGCTGTGCGCAGCGCTCACCCCAGGGTGGCCTTCCCGTTACCCACACCCAGAAGCAGCCAAACAATCAGTGGGGTTCAGCAGTCACACACCCTGGATCCTAGCAGCACAGCCTCCATCCAGCCACCTCTGAGAGGCCCGCCCAGGCATGCATGAGGCTCTTCAAGGACATCTAGACACAAGCTGCAAGAAGGAGACACAAGGAGAAGGAAGGGAAAGGAAGGAAGGGAAAGAAGGGCAAAGGAAGAAAAGAGAACAGAAGGGAAAAAGTGGAAGCGAAGCTGTTATAATAACAGGGAGGGAGGGGGCGCTGAAGGGAGGGGAAGGGAATGGGAAAAGCAAGAATCAAGACACCACACGTACAAATTCCCTGTGGTGAATGTGATCAGTGCGTATGAAAAACACGTACTAATAAAAAATATTTAAAATTTGTAAAAGCTTTTCCACTCCAAGTGTGGGAAACTCCAGAGTGTGTCTTAGTAGATGTTGTGTTCCACAGCCCACTAACCCGAAGCCCACCTGGGATCGTGGCACTCACGGACAGGAGCGGGGTCCTGACAGCTGAGGGGCAGGTAGTTGAAGAACTCCCGGAGGTTACACAGGGCATCCACGTCATTCTCAAAAGCCCTGTGGGCCACACCTGCGAAGGAGAGAGGACACGATGGCCGGGGTGCTGCCCAGCTGGAAGATGCCCCTCCGCACCCCACTGTACCTCTAGGTCAGGCACATGAACAGCAGACAGCTCCCTCACCTCCTCCAGGAGGACACACTGCGGCCCGCGCTTCCCTCAAGCAGCGCCTTCCCTCTGCAGGACCCAGTCCTCCTCCGTCCAGCTCTCTGCTCCAGTGTTACCTCACACCTGCCCGTGGCCCTCACTTCTGCCCCTGCACCTGAGGAGCGCTCTGGACACATTTCCCTGCCGACCGCGCCCTATTGCCAGCAGAGTTCTGAAATAAAGACCACCTAAATGAAGCCGGTCACAGGCAGGGTGCAGGAAGTGGAGCCAACAACTCTGAGGTTTGCCTCACCAGGCTTCCTGCCTCCACCACTGCCCGTCCAGTCTCGTAACTACACAGCTGCCAGAGGAAGCTTACAGCAAGTCTCCCCCCCACCCCTGCTGCTGGCCCAAGTACTCCGTCACTCCCTGCCCCAGGGCCTTTGCACACACGGGTCCCCCGCTGCAGATTCCTTCCCAGCTACCCACACAGTAAACACCTTAAAATCTGTGCAGCTGTGACCCTCGCAGAGAGGCTGCCCTCAACACCCTGTGTGAAATGTCCTATGGGCAACTCCCTCACCTTCTGCTCTAATCCTTCCACAACATACATCATCTTCCGACACTACATAAAGTAATTATTTACAATGTTTTCTGTTTCTTGTACTAGACTACAAGCTTCATATCGGCAGTTTTGTACCACTGCTGTTCTGTCCACAAATGCAACTTCACACACACGCGGTGAATATTTGAATGAATATAAAGCATTTTCAATGTGACCATTTGTTTCTTTATAAAGTACTCATAAATCAGGATAACAGATCTGAAAGAGTCTGGCAGTTTAAAAAGAGTTCAGTCCCTAGTATCTTCAAAGATGAAACAAACCTAAACATAGTTACTTCACCTAAAAATTCTACTTCAAAGTTCATATCAAAGAGAAATAAAAAAATATGCCCAAACAAAGAAATGCACACAAATGTTCACAGTAGCGTATTTAACAGAACCAAAAGTGGAAACAAGCTGAGTAACTACTAACTGGTCACTGGGCGAACACATGCATAAGGGGCAGCAGGACAGCACAACCAGGAGGCCCTGGGCAGACCCAGCACAGCAGAAGGAAAAGCAAAGGAAGAAAGGCAGATCTGATTGTGCACACCTATAACGCCAGCACTCTGGAAGGTGGTAGAGAGGCAGGAAGACCAAGTTTCATCCCAGCCTGAGCAGTTTAGCAACTTAGCAAGACCTCCTCTCAAAATCTAAAAGCCTGGTGTAGTGGATGGATCATACCTATAATCCTAGCACTGGGGAGGCCGAGGCAGGGGGATTATCATAAGAGGCCAGCCTAGGCTACATGGTATTCAAGGCCAGTGAATGCACAACAAAACTCGGTTACAAAAAACAAAAATAATTAATAATAAAAAAATATTTTTTTAAAGAAAGGGCTCAGGACATGCCTTAGTGCAAACATCAAAGATTCAATCTCTAATACTGCAAAAAATATGATTTACTTTTATACATTGTAATAGTATACAGCCATAAAAAGGAATTAAGTACTGATCCATGATACAAAATGATAAAATTTTTAAAATGTACAAAGTAAAAGAAACTAGCACCAAAAAAGTACATGTTAAATGATTCTATTTATATGAAATATCTAGGAAAGATAAATTCATAGAAACAGAGAGCTGTGCAGACACACTGAGCTGCTTCATCTTTGACAAGGGAACCAAACACCCTCAGTGGAGGAAAGACAGCTTTTAAATGGTGCTGCAAAAACTAGGTTTCAACCTGTCAAAGATCAAAGCTACATCTGTCTTTCACCATGCACTAAACTAAAATCAAAATGGATTGGAGACTTAAATATTAAAACAGAAACACTAAACCTGCTGGGAGATACATTATGAAGAACTCTTGAAGACACTGAGATTGGGGAAGAGTTTATGAGCAAAGCCTCAGCAGCATGAGAACTAGCAGAGGAATCAACACCTGGGACTTCATCTTATTAAAAAAAAGCTCTGCACAGCAAGACCAACAGAGCTAAAAGACAACCAATAATTTGGGGAAAAAATTTTACCAGCTGTTCCTCAGACAAAGAACTACTACCTAGTATAAACAACTCTTTAAAAATAAGGTCCCGGGCCGGGATTTAGCTCAGTGGTTCCATCACCTGCCTTGCAAGTGCAAGGGCCCAGATTCATCCTGGGTAACCACTTACAACAATGATGGGCACGTAGACTCACACCTACCAGCAATCAGAACCACACACGGCAATGCTGGGCATGGTGGCTCATGCCTGTAATCCCAGCACTGGGGAGGCAGAGGCAGGAGGATTGCTGTGAGTTTGAGGCTGAGCTCAGGGCCAGCCTGAACCACAAAAGTGAGACCCTGTCTCAAAAAAAGAAAATCAGGTCCTACTCCCAATTTAAAGACCTAATTCAAAAATGGGCATCTGAAATAAACAATTTCCAGATGAAGACATAAAAGCAGGAAATAAACATATGGATCAATGTTCAACATCTCTGGTCATTCAAAAGATGCAGATGAAAACAACACAGAGATTCCATGTCACTTCGGAAAGAATGGCTGCTATCAAGAAAGCAAACAACAAATGCTGGCAAGGCTATGGGGGAAAAAGAACCCCTCTCCACTGCTGGTGGGAATGTAGACTGGTGCAACCACTGTGGAGATTTCTCAGGAAAACTAGGAGTAAAGGTCCCATTTGATTCTGCTACTGTTCTGCTAGGTATATACACGAAAGAATTAAAAGCATCATACCTCAGCAACGGACATGTATTCATGTTTACAGCAGCAGTTTGTAATAGCTAAATCTTGGAAACAGCCAAAATGCCCATCAACATTTTACTTTATAAAATGAAGTATTTCTCAGCCATAAAGGATGAAAAATTCGAGATATTTTTCATGCTCAAATGGACGTACCTTGAGGTCACACTAAGTGAAATACATAGGACATGGACGTGGAAATACTATATTATTTCTCTAGTATGAGAAACTGATGGCATAAATGAGATTCAGAATATATGACAGATATTGTGAAATAGGAAGAAAACGTTCAAAAGGAAAGAGGAAATGGGAGGCAGGGGGAAGCAAGGAAGAAAATGAAGAAACACAATAGTAAAAATAAGAAAACACAAACAAAGCTTACACATATAGCATGGTAAGGACAGGGGAAGGGAAAAAGTGAGAATCAATATCCATTATGTAGCCGGCAATTTAGCTCAAGTGGTACCACGCCTACCTTGCAAGCACAAAGGCCCAAGTTTGATCCCCAGTACAGCAAAAAAAAAAAAAAAGACATCATGTATAGGTACAAGTTCTCAGTGATGAATATGATCCTAAGTATACCTGGAATGTGCCAGTAAACTCAATAAAGGGGAAAAACAAATAAAAATAAATGTTCACATACTTCTGTGGAGGGAGCAAAGTTGTGTTGCCCTTGGGTTATAACTTCTTTTTTAGGGTAATGAAAAGGTTCCAAAATTATGAAAATCATTACACGACTCTATGTTGAAAACCACTGAACACCAAATAAGTAAAACATACAGTAAATTATCAACAAAAGAAAGCAAAAAACAAAATGGCACAAGGAAAGGCAGATGTGAAGTGCACCTTCCGGGCCACAAAGCTACTTAACAAGTCCTTAAAAACCAAGAGCCCTGCACGGTGACACACACTGTAATCTCTGTCATCAGGAGATCGAAGTGGGAAAATTTCTAAGTTGAAGCCAGCCTGGGCAACTTATCAAGGACGTGTCAAAATAAAATAAAAAGCAAAGAGTGTAGGAGTGTAGCTCAATGGGAAAGCACTTGCCAGGTGTGCACAAGGCCATGTTCAGGCCCAAGCACAAGGAAATCCCCACTCCCAAAGTTACGCTGCAGAAGAAAAATGTAGAACCACAGGTGACATTCACTCCTTCAAGTGAAAGAAACAGGGCACAGAAAAGCATGTGTACATATGACTGCATATATGTGCATGCATTCTATTGTCTGAAAAATACTATGGAGTATAACAAATGCTTACTGGTGATTATCTGAAATCATGCAATTTCTAGAAACAGTGGGTTTTCTTCCTGTATTTTCTATTACAAATATGAGTATTACGGAAATAAAGAATTGCACAGTTAGTCAAATCAGAGACACTATTCAGACAACACAGCCCAGAAAAAAAGATGACCGTCAGCTACACCCAAGGCCAGAACCTGACGGAAGACTACATGGTGGCGGGAGGATGGGAAGTGTCCAATTCTAGACCTGTGGGCTGAATGGAGCTGGGGATTGAAGGAAAGAAATGAGTTGAGGCTGATGCCAACCTTAGACAGAAGGACAGTGTTAGTGGTTAGGGAATCGAGAATTCTGACATTGTGAAACATATTATTTCAGCCAGGCATGGCAGCACACACCTGTACTCCCAGCATTCCAGAGGCTCAGGCAGCAGGATCACCAACTTCAAGATCTGCCTGGCTATACAATGAATTCGAGGCTAGCCTGAACAACAGAGGAAGACCTTGTCCCATAAAGCAAAAATGAAAAGCATATTTCATCAATATAAGACATCTCTGATAAAAGCATCTCTACTTTTTTGAAACAAGGTCTCGCTTTTAGTTCAGGCTGGCCTTTAACTCATTATGTAGCCCAGGCAGGCCTGAAACTCACTGCAATCCTCCTGCCTCTGCCTCCAGAGTACTAGGATCATAGGCATGAGCCACCATGCCCAGCACTATGGTGTGTGATTACCGGGGATCAAACTTGGGACCTTGTGCTTGCAAGGCAGATGCCTGAACCACTGAGCTAAATCTCCGGCCCAAAAGAACTCTACTTTTAGACAATAAAAAAGAAATGCTTTAAACTACAGTACTGTGTGGTGTGAGAATCAGCTATTCCCAGCTCCTACTATTTTGCTTGCAAGAAAGTACTTTCTCCTGTCTTCAGTTATACTGCTTGCTATGTGGTAGGTGATCATTTCATAGCTTGATGCTTTAAAAAATATATATATATATCTTATATATATATAGATATATACATATAAAATTACATTATGCCAACAGCAAACATGTCCTTACTAATCTGAGAATCATTCCCAGCCCTCAATTCTGTGCCTTTCAGTAGAAACAAGAACTTTTTGTTTCAAAGCCAAAACATTGAAATTCATGTATTTTAAACTGAACTTGTTCACTACGTACAGAGGTCAACACTGAGGACTGGCCCAGGGACATAGCACCGTCGAGGGTGCTGGCCAGGCCTGGGTGAATCTGGGTTACATCTGCAGTGCCACACGTGTGAAAGACTCACAGAGCAGAAGAATCATATTAAGACTCCAACTGACCACGAGAAATCTAGCTAGGACACACCCAAATCTGGGGAAATAAAAAGAAGTGGCACAAAATACATATTCTTAAAAGCTAAACTTACATATATCAAGTAATTCCTATTTAATACCCTTGATTCCAAAAATTAGCTTTGAAATTAGGCAAAGAATATCAAAGCAGGGACTGAGATGTAGCTTGGCACAGAGCAGTTGCCCAGCATGAGGAAGGTCTTAGGTATGGTCCTCAGCATGAAAAAAAAATCAGTGTATGAAATGTGACTTAAAATATGGTAACTCTAGTAAAACTAAAAACTTTAAATAGGCTTTTTTGTTCATAATTATCAGTATAAGGCCATCAAAGAGACCAGCAGCAAAACACAGCTTCTCTGGGACCTGGAAAAAAGACACCTGGAAAACTACCTTGGTGAGGAGAAAAGAGCTGGAACTGTGGGAATCAGGAGGGAGCGGACAGGGAAATCAGAAACTACAGAGAGCGGGAGAAACAACACAACACAGAGAAAAGGATGAAGCCATCTGGAAAGCTCTCTTGGCTCCTGTGAGCACAAAGTAAGCCAGAAACATTCAGCATCACCAGGGAGAAACAACAGACTGGGCTGCAGCATTAGCCCCCAGAAAAATCCAGGGTTACTTTAAACCATGAAAACAGCATGGGAATTTTTACTTCAAAGTGACTCTTTCCCTAAGTCAGGCCTGAGTTGGAGGAAAATACCACTGCAGAGTCAATCATATTTTAAAGGGTTTAATGAGGAGTCATTTTCAGAAAGTCAATTGTTTAACCCTGAGCTACAGGACATCTACAGAACAATCACACTTCAAGGTTTCTGAGTCACCACACCACAGTGACCGGGTAAGAGATGGCTACAAGAGACAGTTGTGGAGGGCCAGAGATTTAGCTCGGTGGTTCTGATGCCTGCCTCGCAAGCGCAAGGGACTGGGTTTGATCCCCAGTAACTACATACAAAAATACCGGGCATGGAGACTCATACCTATCAACGATTAGTACCACACTCCACAGTGCCAGCACTGGTGGCTCATGCCTGTAATCCTAGCACTCACTCAGGAGGCAGAGGCAGGAAGATTGCAGAGTGCAAGGCTCGCCTGGTGTACACAGTGAGTTCAGGACCAGCCTTAACTACAAAGCAAGACCCTGACTCAAAAAAAAAAAAAAAAAAAAAACAGTTTAGAGAGGGCACAGGCTAGACACAGGCCCCTAGCAAAGTTTAAGATCAGGCTAAGAAGAAATGTGTGGGCTCTGCCCATGATAGTGAGAAGCCAGGCCCAGTGAGTTTAGCTTTCAAGGAGGGGTAAGTCTGAAAGTACTGGCATGAAGGCCAGTAGTCTGCTCCAACCTGGCCCTGCTGCCAACATTCAGCATGGAACTCAGTAGAGTCCATTTCCCTTCTTCATCTACCAATGTGAGCAAGTATATGGCTTGGCTTGGATGGTTGCCATAGCCCAGGTGTATGGACAGAAAGGCCTGTAGGTTGGGGGACACCTCTCACACACACAGCTCTTTCCATGAGGCAGAGAAAACCAGGCCTTTCAGCTGCACACAGGGATACACAGAGCGGAAATTACCAGAGTGAAGATAGCCCGAGAGTGGACAGCATCAACAGAGTGAGAAAGCAGGGCAAGATCTGGCATCACACAAAAGATGAGTGTTCAAACAAACAGGTCTCACAGTGATTATCACACCCGCGTATTGGGTGGGTTCCCGTACTGCAGATCCTGGACAGAAACCACTAACACACACAGAATTGTTCTTGTTGCCTGGGGACTTGGGTTTCTTTCCCTTCCCTTTTTCTTTCCTTCTTTTACTTTGTTCCTTTTTTCTTCCTTTTGTTATTTTCTGTTACTCTGGTGAAATTCTTTAAATTCTTTTTACTCTTTAATAGAATCATTTATCTCACTTTTCACACCTCCTTCTCATCTTTCAGATTTTACTCCTTTCACCTATTTCCCATCCCTATCTTTACAGTTTTATTAATCTTTAGAAATATAGTTCACTGTTTGTGTTATCATTTGTGAATTCTTTTCTACTGTTCATACTGATAATAGTTGTTGCACTGAGTAAACATTTATTGTATGCCAATATTTGATTTGTCTTTGTGCCTATGACTACAGATGTCAATTTTTACTGGTTCTCATGGTGTGCCAATATTCAATGTCTTTGACTATTATTACTGCTGTTTTGTTGCTACTTCAGAATGGCACAGTTATTGATTTTCTCTGGATGCCAATAACTGGATTATCTCTGTGTCATCAACACTGTTACGGCTCATTTCTAGAGAATTACACGCTAGGCCACTTACACTGCATCCCTCCTCCCATATTAACCAATGTGACTGGATCTTGGGACACAGGCCAAGGCGTAGAGTTAACCATGCTCAGTGGATATCACTGAAAAATAGCCACTAACTAAAGAGCTGACCATACTAGATAATAAAACACTAACCAAAGAGCAT
>PVIR01030685.1:0-20052 GCA_004026965.1 Petromus typicus | reverse complement strand
CAGCATTTGTAATTTTTTTAAGGAATCACTGTAGTTTTCTACTGTACACGTACCATTAGTTTTCTCTCCCTTCTCTCTCTTACAAGATCTCACTTTATAATCCAGGCTGGCCTCAAGCTCCTGATCCTTTGCCTTTAAACTATTAACATGTGCCATCAAACTCAGTGAGTTTGCTTATTTTTTGCGACAACAGCAATACTTAGTTTATTTGGTTTATTGTAATAAGGTGAAATGGCAAATATAAAATGCTTAATATAAAGTCCAGAAATATTTTCTTACTCTTCTGTTACTTTTCCCAAAAGAAATAAGCAATGTACTTGTACTGAACTGATGTTTATAAATCTACTAGAATGATAAATTTCATTTTGTAAAACTGTGACTACGTCCAGAATATATGATTTAATACAAGAAAATATAACAGCTTTATAAACAAGTAGTAACTACTCTTACACAGTTGATTAAAATAGGACTATTCTTATTGCACTCTTTAAATACAAAAAAAATAGCAGGAAAAAAGAAAGCATCTTAGATCTTTTTCTTAGGAGACTCTGATTTGTTATTAAACATGAATAGCTTAAGTTTGTTCTTCAGAATAAAACAGAATGTCAATATATTTTCATGATAACAAGTACAGTGAGTGATTTAGCAGAACATAATTTAAAATCTAAGCATTAAATATAACAATACTGCAGCAGTTTGAAGATGTTTATTACTAAAATGACAAAGTATCTGAGAATGTAACAAAACAGCTTGCATTTTCTTTACAAATACTATGCTTAGTGCAAATAACAAGTTTAAGAAATTCATCAAATTATGAATATTTTGATTACCAGTAAAATCAACTAAATACATCCTTTCCATTTGTATACTTCTGTTTGTCATGTCAAATTGCATTGGCTACTATCTCCAATACAACATTACATGGCAAACTAGAAGTGGGCATTCTGTATTATCCCTAAGTTCAGCAAGAAAACTTTTATTAAATGCTAATGATTGGTTATAGCTAATGATTGGTTACTGGTGATATACATATGTATGTGTGTGTCTTGTCTGTTTGTTTGGCAGTACCAGGTACTGAACTCAACACGGAGCTACATTTTCAATCCTCCCTCATTTATTTTGAGATAGGGTCTCATTGAGTCAGTAAATTGTCTGTGCTGAACCCAATTTGCCATCTTTCTGCCTCAACCTCTCTGAGAGCTCAGATTAAAGGCATGCACTAGCATGTGCTATTAAACTATGCATTTTTAGTTAAGGTAAGACGTTTCAATTAATTCCTGTGTTACTAGGTGGCTTTAAAATGAATGTGTAGTATTTTCAGTTTTAGATACAGGTCCTCTATCCTCCTCTCTAATAAATTTTATCAATGAATTTTACTGATAGACCTTTGCATTTCTAGAATTCATCCCACTTTATCATAATATATTATTTTTAATAATATCAATTTCTTTACAAAAATAAAAAAGTACTTCAAATTAATAATGTTGGTGTCTATTGTAAACTAAATTGAAATAAACTTCAGTAATATGTGGCATACTTATTTTGGAAAAAATAAATCTTTTCTTACAAATTACATGGTTGACAATTATGATAATCAAATCAGTGGCCTCCTGAGTGACTAGAATGCGCTAAGCATGACACTAGAAATTTGCATTTAGTATTTTCAGTTTTTAAATCTTGCAAAGTATTCATTACTATCTCTACTTTTACTAATGTGAAAACTTAAGTGTTAAGGTGCTAAGTAATATGCTGAGGATTACACTATATTAAAAGAGCAAAGACAGCAATTCTAGTTTATTTGATTCTACAGTACATGCTGTTCTCTGATACTCTTAAGTTACATGCACCTCGTTAACTTTAACAACGTCAAAAGAATAGTTCATTTTTCTTAATATTGACAATTAAAATTTGGTTTACAATAAATGATCCAGGTAGAAACAGTTCTAATGCAGCCATTAGAGAAATAAATTATCTGATGTACTACCAAAATGAACATAATCATATTCATTCCTTTATCCCTGCAAAACATCATCACAGGAAAAAATCATTTTCTATGGAGTCTTACTTTGTAAATACAATATAATTTTTGTTAAAGGTTTTTTTAAAATATATTCATTGATCTATTTACTGAACAAGCATTTGTTAGAACCATTCCTTGAATTTTACTATAATCTTTGTGTACAGTTTAAAGTGGGATGAAGGTAACTGTGATGAGAAATAAAACAGAGAACTGCAACTTGGTGCATGTGAAACATTCTCAATGCCTTCTCCCTTTTCTACTCTCATGTACTATAATCTCCTGACTTTCCTATCGGGCACAGAGAAATCATGTGAAACAGGCAATCATTTTTTTCTCCTAATATCATCCAATGTTTTGACACTTTAGACATACAGTTTCTTCTTGTAGGAAAGTGCTAGTTAGTTACTCTTTTTCACTGGCAAATTACTTTTCAAAACTCATTTCACAGACTACCAAAGACACAGAAGTAAGATGGAAATAATAACCAAACTAACCAGGGAGGGGGGTTATTTTCAACATCACCTGGCTCTAACTCTTATACTGGACAATGCCTGTTCTCAAAATATTTTTTATTAACTGCATTATATTAGAAATATCTGAAAGAGAGTATTGCAGTTATTTGCCTTTTGTTTCTATTAATTATTATGTTCATCCAGGGATCCTCTATCCTTCTCTAAAATGCAAAGATACAGTACCAGGGCATACCGAATGTTTAACAAATGCTTAATTAAATAAGAAAGCAAACAAAATGTTAACACTGACTGACTGAATACAAACTCTGTGTCAAGTAATCTGCCCTTTACATATACTATTTTATTGAACAAATGACCAAATCAATGAGAGAATAAAGACTATTATATTAATAATAACTACAGAGGAAAACAGAAAGTACATTATCCATTAAATTCCACTTGCTATGTTTCTTATTAATAAGACAATTTTCCCTTCATATTCAGCCTATAGGTAAAACTGATGCTTGGATATCCATTGAAACTTTTCATCTTAAAAACTGCTAGAGGATACAAGTATGAAAATATAAGTAAAAGAACTGAATTCTGGGGATATGTTTATATTTTTGAAGTTTTCATCATAGAGAATACAATTTTTAAAGGCTAAATATCAGACGTATTATACAACTGATATGACTCAGTATTGAATACTTAAGTTTTTATTTAATTTCATAAGTACGCATTTTAAGAAAAAAAATCAACGTTTTCTTGCCAATACAAAACTAGTAAGCAAGTAACGAATTTGACTCAAACTTAAAAAGATACTCATTACTTATTGCATATCTTCTCTCAAGTACAACCTGCATCTCTAATTTTTTATGAGCAATATATAATGGTAATTAAACAAAACAATATATTTTAAAACAAGGGGCTCTCCACAACAGAATTCATAAAACTGCAATACCTAACAATAGGCATGAAAACCAAGACAATAAGCCATAGCATAGAAAGAAATCCTTTCTTCAACCCCAAAGGTTTTGGCAATATACAACAGTACTTCAGTTCACGAACTTAATTCTTGCCACAATTCTGGCTACAACCAAATTGGATGAGTGCCAAATCAATTCAATGGTTGAGTGCAATACTCACCTTCTGGGGAAATTTGATTCAGTTATTTTTTTTTTTTTTTTTTTAGGTTTTTTGAGACAGGGTCTCACTTTTTTGTGGTTCAGGCTGGCCCTGAGCTCAGCCTCAAACTCACATCACAATCCTCCTGCCTCTGCCTCCCGAGTGCTGGGATTACAGGCGTGAGCCACCGCGCCCGGCACTGTGGTATGTGGTACTGGTTGCTGCTGGGTGTGGGTCTCCACACCCAGTATCGTATGTGGTTACTGGGGATAGAACCCGGGTCCTTGCGCTTGCAAGACAGGTGCCGGAACCACTGAGCTAACTCCCCGGCCCTTGATTTAGTTCTTATGCAATTTGGTTTGTGACTAGAACTGTGGAAAGAATTAAGTTTGTGAACTGAGGTACCACTATAATGAGGCACTCATTCCCCAATTGCTAGGACTGCTGGATGCTGATAGCTCACGGCTGAATCACTGCACTACCTTCTGCTTAAGGGAGATCCTTCTCTATGCCTAAGGTTATGAGCTCTTCCTATGGTTCCTGGCATCTGCCCCTATATCTCTACTAAGAAAAAAAAAAATCCTTCCACTTCTAGAGGGCCCTACACATCACGTGAGGCCTCTATTGCATGTATACCACAATTCAACTCTTTCTTCAGAGTATCCCTGTTTCTGTCACTCTACTATAGGTGCTATCCCTCCAAAACAATCTCCAGTAAGTCTGCATGCGAATCTCCACCTAAAAATGTTTCCTAGCAAAATCACTGATTTACAGATCATGTTTATTTTGGACACAGTAAAATATATGTAAAGAGCAACAGTTACATTTTAGAATTGTTGAACCAAGGACCAGAGAACTGCTGAAGTTTAACGAAGTACTACTATTTACAATTATTACTGCCTTACTTAGGAAAAAGGTTGAGTTTCTCATTTGTGTGAATGTACAGTAAAGTTATCAGGTCAAGAAACAAGCACAAAAAGAATTCACCAAGCAAAGGTGTACTGTTCTCTTGAGATTCACACTATGTTGGGCTCTGAGCTTTTACCAGGCATAGAACTGAGATCAGAGGAGGTAGGAGAGTCAAACCAATTTATCTAAAATTGAAAATGCCAAGGCGTCCTTTTTTGTGAAACTGTATTACACACCAATACTTAACTGAAAAATCTTTCCAAAAATAACAGTATGTAAAGCAAAATCTAAGGGTGAAAAATACGTCAAAACCAAAGAAAGCAACCACTGAACAAACTACTGGGCTTAATTTTAATCCAATCATTCTCCAATTCAAATCCCCTTCTAAAAGTGAGAATATTAATGTTTTCTTATTCAACAAGCAAAAGCAAATTATATTGGTGCATAAGACATGCCAACACAAGAATCTTATTAATCAAAAGCTAACTCATACTTCCCAGATAACTTGCATACTAAAATTTACTGGTGAAATAAAGGAAGATAAACTATAAACAAAAATTATCAAATTTTTTGATAATCCTTTACAAATGTTTATGAGAATTTTACTTTTAGAATGACATGTTTCTAGACACCTATACATGACTGAATCAAGCACAGCCAATCACTGATATGATTAACAGCTAACACCTTTGCTAGAAAGGACCATAGAATTCATAAAATTCTCAGTTTTGGAGCTTCTGTAAGCATAAATTTATGCTGCACAAAAACATTCCAGTATGTCTAATAGGATAAACATGAAAATTAGACTTTGGGGAAAACACTAGTCATTTCATCTGAAAAACATTCCAAGGAATGCTTGTGTAAGTAAAAATTACCCAGTGAAATTCTGGTACAAACTTACAGGGAATTTTGTCAGAAGATTTCCGAGGCTATTCTTGTTTCAAAATTACTTTTAGCATTTCTTGTAAATACAAGAATTCAGAATCTCTTACATTAAAAATGATATCTTTTGAATTGACTATTTCACTGAATCATAGTATTCTGGGACAGCTGAAGCTAAGACATTTTAATCAATATGTTATATCTATACATAACCCTGAAACTGTGAAGAAGTCTAATCTAATTTCACTTTCTTGTAAAAGAAAGTAATATCCTATGTTATTATGTCTTGTACAAAATATAAACTGCTCAATAATAATTTATCCAATAAACATTTACTGTCACCTATGTGAGAGAAAAACTCATCAAATAGGTATTTACTAAGTATCGTCAATACACAAAATGGTAGATCCTAGAAAAAGACAACTGCTCCAAGCAGATATACAGTAGTTCCTGTGAGTTTCTAATCAAAATATTTTCTCCCAATCAATACATAATTTTGTTTTCTATATGCTTCTTTTAAAGAAAAGTTTAAAATACACTGTGTACTGTACTCATTAACACTAAACTCATTCACAGCCGAACACACTGTAATTCACACTTAAATGAGACCGAACACATGCATTTTTCCCAAAAGCTCATCACAGTCCTCATGCACCTAGTAACACTAGGTGACACAACAGTGCTATAATGGAACCCATGTAAACAGTGAAATCATCAACAAAAACATCACAAAAATGCAAAAAAACATAGCATTATGTAGATCCTAAAAATGGTATTTATACTACTGCTTAGTTCTATCTTAGTCAAGAATCTGTACATCAAACTATTCATTTTTTTACCACTCTGGTTTCTGTTAATGACTGAGAAAACACTGAAAATATTAATTTGAAGGTTAAAAGGAAACGTTCTCAAATAGTCAATTTGCAACTATGAAATCTGCAAAATAATTAGCTAGATATAATCAATCATGAACTTAAAGTAGATATATTTTAGAGATCACCTCTACAATATGCTTGCCTTTGAGAGAAAAAAAGTAGGAAGGAGAGTTGCATGCCATATGCAAGGTCGAAATGCTAATTAATGAAAGTTCCCAAACCAAAAACCTAGGGCACATCACAGAGAATGAAGAAGCCAAAGACGGCATAATTAACTTCTTTAGATCTGGTCTTACTTTCCACCCTTACCCTTTCTTTACACCCAGAAGGATGCCTTGCCTCTGATCAAACAGGGAAATATTAGACCTTCTCAGTTTTCCTCAGGCACTTCTTGTGATCAGCTCTAGATTAAAGAACCCCACCTTTTTTTGGTAATCTGTATAACAAAGGGTGGGAAAGGTAGGGGATAGAAAATATGTCAGGGAAGGGACAAAAAGCGAAATATAGCAGTGTATACTTTCTCTCTTTCTTTTAGGCAATCACCAAAGTTGCGTGTTATCAGGAGGACAAAAAACACTTTAATCTTCTCTTTGGAGTCAGAAGCCCAGCAGAAAGCCAGAGGACTGGTATTTCTTGCAGCTATACCCGACGTTGTCCAAGTCAAGATCGGGATGACAACTCCTGAACCAAGGCACAGTTTCTAGCACTAAATCCTTCAAAGTTTCTTACTTCCCTCAAAGTTAAAGTCCTCATGACACCAGAAGGTAAACAGCACAGGGTCTAATCTCTTCTACTTCTCCCTCCTTCACTCAGACATCTCTTGTCAGACCTCTCCGTGCTGATTACAGGGTGTTTTGCTACTCGCTCTGTTAGGCTCCTCTACCACGTATCTGGTCAGCTAAACTCCCTCATCTCCTCCAACCTTCGCTCACATCTTTCTTTAATCAATAAGACTTTAAATACTTTAGTTTGTCCTCCTCTCCTTCAACTTGGAATAGTCAATCCCTTTTATGTTACCTCTTTTAAAAGTCACAACTCTTTAGGATAAGTCAATTCATTATTTTGGTTTCCTCAGTCTATCACACACCTGAAATGCTCCAAAAGTTGCATGCTTCTTTCAGATTATACCTTCTGTGTTCTGTGCCATTCCTATGTATTTATAAAGTTCTACTGATTGAATAATCTATGGGATCTTCTTTGTGGTCTTACTAATAATTAATTACAATATTTTCCTATTTTATTTTTACATTTTATTAAATTTCACATCTGTTATCCTGTAGGATCAACATTATCCATCTTTTTGTTCCTTATGCCTAACAATGTAGTTTACAGTTTATACATAGATGGTTTTCAGTAAATGCTTATTGAGTAATGATCAACTATGACCAGCATTGCTACTTACACTGAAAGTTTAAAAGTAAATGGAAGACAAGTAGGATTGTGATTTTTTTTTCATAAATTAGATTTCAAAAAAGATGAAAAGGTTTTTGTTCCTTAGTAATGAATTCATGCAATTTACAGTTAATTTATTCTAAACTCCCTTGAGATCATACAACATGATCTGTATGTCCTACAATGAGTCCACCCCTAAATGGCCATGAAATTTTAAAATCTAAATATTACATATTCTAACTCTACTTATAAAAAATTAAAATACTATCAAAAAAGACAAATTTGATGATACTTAAGGAATGCATGTAACTGCACAGTGGTCAGTAAAAGCATTCTTGACACTAACATGCTTTCATTTATTTATTTATCAATTTTTAAACAACTAAGTGAAAACAAAATGAACTTCATAAAATGTACAGAACCTAGCCTTCTTCTGATGTTTATAAACCTTACAGTAACTTATTTACCAATACAAACAAAATATCTCTGAGCCT
Source organism: Petromus typicus (assembly GCA_004026965.1). Taxonomy (NCBI): domain Eukaryota; kingdom Metazoa; phylum Chordata; class Mammalia; order Rodentia; family Petromuridae; genus Petromus; species Petromus typicus. The sequence goes on along the minus strand of PVIR01030685.1, from coordinate 11,903 downwards.
ATAAATATAGAAATATACCTTTAACAGGGATTTCTAATTAAAAGGACACAAAACAATATTTAATATAATTATTAAATCTGTAGTGTTAATATTAAGACAGTACAGATATGATAAATAGGCATCTAAAAAAAAACAGCTGTTACACATGAAACATATTTCCTAAGATTAAGTATAATATTTAAACAAAGGTAACAAATAACAAGTGCCAATATAATAAAATTTAGATACTAAAAACTAGTAGAGAAAAATCTCATGTTATAGTTGTTCCTACTGTCTTTATTCAAGACCTGGAAGTCTAGCTTGCTAAGACAGTTTTCTGGTATACACAAAGAATAAAGTGAGCTTCTTTCATACCCTCCCCCATATACTCTCCCCTGAGATTCAAGCTTAATATGAGTTCCATTTCCTAGAGATAAAAAGGCCTGCATTAACAATGATGTACTCTAGCTTTCTTCTTTTTATAATAAATTACCATATTTATATTTTGAAGCTGTCATATGCTAGAGGATATTAAACATCCTCTCACCATAATTAACTCTTTATACCAAATTAAATGGTTTGGTTCAAAACACACTGTGAAAGTTAAAGGAATATGATGCTATTACTAATTACTTTGTAATTATTTTAATAATTAGAGTTATTCAATTTATTCTTGTCAGATTTTAATTGAGAACAGTGGCTAAAAAGCTTAAATCTTTCTTCCTTTTATCCTTAGGATATAAAGAATTTGGACCATGTATTTCAAAAACCTGAAAGGAAGGATTTTGAACGTGTTCACTATAAAGATATTGGTGTTTACCCTGATTTAAACATCACAAAATATATGCATAGACTGAAACTTCACATGGAACTCCAAAAATATGTAGAATTTTTATGTAGCAGATTGAAAATAAGTTATTGTAAATCAATAAACCATCGATCTAAATGGGCATGTTCATGAATACAACCTGTGTGTGTTTGTTTTCCAGTTACTGGAAGCACAATTGGAAAGAAATATTTGGCAACTCAAAGAATTTCCACTGGTTTTGGTCTACATAGTAAGTAATTTTTCTAAGAAAGGCCAAATAAAACCCCTATCAGAAAATAAAGCAAAAGAAATAAGGCATCCCAAAGTAAGTGTTGAGATTAGGACCATCATCAAAGACATAGTCATTATGAATTATCATAAATTTAATCAGACTGCTATAGCAGCTGTTATCTCAAATGTGCTATCTTTAATAAAGGAAATGAACACAATATCTGAAAACTTAAGATACAAGCTGGCAAATAATCTTTTTTCTATAACTATCTAAGGCACTGTCAGAAGACAACGCCCTCTGCCTAAGACAATGATAGTGAAGCTTCCAGAGACCGAGTGCCCAAACTCCAACCAAAAGCCCATTTATTTATCTCAAAGTAGCGGCACTAGAACTACATCTGAATCCTGAGGTTTTAGTTTAACAAAAACAGCTTATACACTTGACCAACAAGCTGACCGAGAAGGCTCTGCAAGCTTGTTGCAGCATATACGTGGCAGTTTGTCACCACTGGCCTAGGATGGCTAATCTTGTATCTCACAGCTGTAGTACACAGCTCTTCTGCTCTCTGCAATACTTTAATCTAGAGAAAGGCATAATAACGCGTATTTAGTATTTTTATAACATGTAGTATTCTATGACCATAAAAGTAGACACTACTATTATCCACACTAGAGAATGAAGGAAACATACGCATTAAACAAGCAACAAGAGTGGCACAGCTAGAATTGAAATCCAAGTGGTGTAATTCCAGAAGTTCTTTGTTTACAAGAACCCATGACACTAGCGCAGACAGAAGAGCTATCTGGTTTGCACATTAATCTATTTGCTCACTGACAGACTTTTGGGTTGTTTGTACCTTTTGACTATTCTGAACAATGTTGATAAGAAGACTCATGTACAAATTTTTGTATAGATATACACCTTCCTTTTTTTAGGTATATATAAGACACTTTACCCTTGGCAAAACTACCAACTTTTGCCAGAGCTGTACCACTTTCTAATCTCTACATCAATGTCTGATGGCTTCCATGTCACCACACCTCACCACCATTTATTACTGCCTTATTTTTTTCAGATACAATAGAGCTTTTTAATACTTTATGATTGATTACAGAGATAAACATTTTAAAAGGGGAAACTTACTAGGGATTAGAGTTAAACGGGAAATAATTCACAGAGAAAGTTGGACTTTCACATGTAGCAAGTAATAGGTAAAACCGTAGGAGCAACAAGAAAAATCAATTTTTAAAATAATTTAATTCAAATGACAAAAAGGCATTTAACTATCATGTCATCTTTTGTTCTAAATGTTTTACATATTTAATTCTCATAAAATCTGACAAGGCAGATCTCCATTTTATTCATGAAAACCCGAGGCAGAGGCACAGAAAAAAATAATGTGATCAAGGTCACACAGCTAGTGAGCAGATTTCAACAAATGCTGCCAGGTTCTAGAATGTGTACCGTTAAATTCTGTGTTAAAATTATTTTTCAAAAGAAAAAACTCCTGTGCTGTACAAATAAGTTATATGACCATAAGTTAATGATTTTAGCAGAGACTATATCTAAAATTCTTGCTTTTGACAACAGCTGTTTTTCAGTCACAGATTTAATACAAAGCCACAACATTTTTAAAACAATGAATAGCTCTGAGATGAAAATCTAAATTGTATATTTATAAAATTCAACACAATAGGGACAGTGATTTAGCTCAATGGTTCTGGCACCTGCCTTGCAAGCACAAGGTCCTGGGTTCGATCCCCAGTAAACAAATACAACAATGCCAGGCATGGTGACTCACGACCACTAGCAATCAGTACCACATACCACAGTGCTGGGCATGGTGGCTCATGCCTGTAATCCCAGCACTTGGGAGGCAAAGGGAGGAGGACTGCTGGTTTAAGGCTTACCTGGGCTACACAGTGAGTTCAGGGCCAGCCTGAACTACAAAGCGAGGCTCTGTCTCAAAAAAAAAAAAAATTCAACACAATAAATTGTTAAGATATACACAGGACCATGATAAATTAATTAGCTAATATATTTCCCTGGCAGTTTGGTACAGCCATGTCTAAGACAGTAAGGGAAGAAATATCCACCTATTTCACAAAGCATAGTGCCATTTTCTTAAAAGATAACTCTCTCTTAAGAATCTATTGTATGGGCCGGGGAATTAGCTCAGTGGTTCCGGCGCCTGTCTTGCAAGCGCAAGGACCCGGGTTCGACCCCCCGGTTAACCACATACCATACTGGGCGTAGAGACTCACGCTCAGCAGCAACCAGTCCCACATACCACAGTGAAGGGCTTGGTGGCTCACGCCTATAATCCCAGCACTCGGAAGGCAGAGGTAGGAGGATTGCTGTGAGTGAGTTTGAGGCTGAGCTCAGGGCCAGCCTGAACTACAAAGCGAGACACTGTCTCAAAAAAAAAAAAAAAGAATCTGCTGTATTTTGGGCTGGGGATTTAGCTAAGTGGTTTTGGTGCCTGTCTTGTAAGTGCAAAGGCCAGGGTTCGATCTCCAGTAACCACATACAATAATGCCAGGTGTGGAGACTCATGCCCACCAGCAATCAGAACCACATACCACAGTGCCGGGTATGGTGGATCACGCAGCACTTAGGAGGCAAAGGCAGGAGGATTGCTGTGAGTCCAAGGCTGAGCTCAGGGCCAGCCTGAACTACAAAAGCGAGATTCTGTCTCAAAGAAAAAAAAAGAATATACTAATTTTAATCTTAGAGAGTTCAAAATCTTATAATTGATAACATATCTTCTCTTGCATTATTTATAAAAAGAATGCCTTTGAAAGGTAAAATTAATTTCATAGCATGCACTGGTAAACTTTAATCTTTTTGTCTGTTATTTTAGTTTTCCTCGGCTAAACTTTTGTTACTTTGTCTTAATATATCTACTTGCACACCTTAAAAATTTGTAGAACAAAGTGATATAAAACAAGATTTTGAAAATATAATGAATATATTCATGCTTAAACATCTTTTTATAAATGAAGTCATAAAATAAATAATCAATAAAATGACAGTCCTTAATGAGTATGAAAAATTGTAATGAATATCAGCAATTAAAACTTTTACCCTGTAAAGTATGGATTAAATTTGCTATGCAAATACAAAAATGAAATAGTACCCTTCAAAGTAAAAAAACTTATTTTGATACATTTATTATAATACTTTGGTAGGATTACGTTTTTAATAACACCTACTTTAATAATTTACTAATGTTTATTTTTATATTACTGCAACTAAAATTTAGAAGATGCTTCAAAACATTAGTTGCCATAGATCAAAAGAATGAGTAGTCTGCAAGACTCAATATAGATGTAAAGTATATTTTATTTAATTTTAGAAAGTATTAAAAAAATATGTGAAAAATCCCACAAACAGTGAAGCCTTAAACAAAATATCATTTCATGTTTTAAAAAAAAAAGTCTTGGGAGAGGAGTGTGAAGATTTGTACACTTACCCTTCTCCACCCATTCTTGTTATCTTCAAGCGAAAATCAACAGAATTCAGGCTGGGAGGCTTCCATTTCAATATATCATCACATCGACCCGGTTTATACTTCTAAAGTGAATAAAATAATGATAATTATTAGTAAGAAGATAAAAATCCAATTTATTAATTGCTATTACTAAAATTACTAATTTTCTTCTGAACATAACTTTGTTATCTTCTATCATGAACTGAGACTACCTATTTACCCCTAGGAAAAGAAAGCAATCCAATTTCCAAGTCTTGAAGCTTCAGAGTTTTTGAAAAATATTTTTCTTATTCAAATTTGCCAATATATTACAATAAATAAAATTAAGAAATGAACTTAAATAAATACATAAAATCACCACCAAATCGTAACATGGAATATTTCAGTGACTAGAAAAGGTTTTCTCCTAACATCTGCAGTCAGTTCCCTCTTCCAAGTCTTTGGTAACAATTATCAGCTTCTATCACTGTAGCTGGAGCTCTTCTAGAGCACATAAAAGTATGTTTTTCATAAATTTTAAGAGAATAGAATAGCTGTATCATACAGTAAATGTATGTTTAACTAAGAAACCACCAAACTGTTTTCCAATGAAAAATGTGCACACAGATGATGAGTAGCATCATTCGTGATAATCCAGACAGCCATCAACTCGTAAAAACACAATAAACTATTTGTTACATGCCTACAGTGCAGACCTACCCAGAAATAACAAGTAAAAAACTACTGATATTAATACTTACTAATACTAATAGCTTCATCTCAGATACTTTATGTTAAATATTTTTATGTGCTCTATAAGAGCTACAACTGCATTGCTTCATTTTTTGGATAAAGAAGGAAGAGAAGAGAGGATTTGGTATAACTACTAGAAATAGTTGTATAACCATGTCCATGTGTGAAAGAGACTACTAGAAAAACATCTTTAATAAAACTGAACATTTACTGTGGTCTCATCATATAACTTTTAAATGTACATAACAAATGAACAATCAGAGCAATCAATACATTTATACATCACTTTAGAGGTATCCTAGTTGGAATGCATTTATTCAAGAAAATCAAAACATATTTAAATGGTGTGATATATATTTAAGGTGTACAACATGGTGTTTTGATATACATATATTCAGTGAAATTATTACTAAAATCAAGCAAATTAACATCTATGTCTCAGTTACTCTGTGTGTGGGGGGTGTTGCATCTGAAAAAGGATTATGTGAAATCTACTCTGGGCAAACTTCCAGTATACAATACCATATTATTAACGATAACCTTCAGGCTGTACATTTTATCTTCAGGTTCATTCACCCTATATAACTGCAGTTTTGTGGGCTCTGACTTTCTTCATTCCATCCTCAATACCCTGTCCTTGACAACCGTTGTTTTAAGCTCTTTGTATGTAACTGACTTTTTTTTATATTCTACATAGAAGTGAGATCGCATAGTGTTTTGCTTCCTGTACTTCATTTCACTTAGCAAAAAATTCTCCAGCTCCACTCAAGTTGTTGCAAATGGCAGGATCTCCTTTCTTCATGCCTGATTTATATATATAGATATAGATAAGGCAATTTACCCATTCATCTGTTAAGGGACAATTAGGTGGCTTCTCTTTCTTGACTATTGTAAATAATGCTAAAGTAGATGTAAGGGCACATATATCTTTACATGGTCCTGACTGCATTTCCTTTGGTATATACCTAGAAAAGAGAGACTATTAGGTCATGTGGTAGTCCTATTTTTAATTTCTTAAGGAACATCCACAGTGTTTTCCATAATAGCTGTACCAATTCACATTCACAATGTACACGAGGTTCCCTTTCTCCATATCTTCACCCACACTTGTTCTCTCATCTTTAAAACAAAAGAACAGCAACCATTCTACTAGCTATGACATGGTATCGCAATGTGTTTTTTATTTGCATTTAACTGTGAGTCATTTTGATTACTTCTCTGGAGAAAAATGCACATTCTGATTCTTTGCTCATTTTTAAACTGAGTTATTAGGTAGTTTTGTCTCTTTGTTACTGAGTTGTGTCAGTTCCTTTCCACTATGTTGTTAAATCACTGCCAAGACTAACTAATAAATACCAGGAGGTTCTTCCTTTACATTTTCTTAAGCCTTTATACTTTCAAGTGCTGTACCCTGGTTTTTATTAATTCCGAGTTAGTTTTGCACATGGTATAAGATAAGAATCTAATTTCATTCCTTTTCACATGGATATCCAGTTTTCTTAGTCACATTTATTGAAGAATTTTTTCCTTATTATGTAGTCTTGATATCTTTGCCTACAAATTAGTTGACGTTAGCTAGGTGGTGCAGTAATACACTGAGATATACTGAGTACATATAAAGTCTTGAATTCAATCCCTAGTACTAAAAAAATATATATAAAATAATTGACCAGGATATAGCTCAATGGCACCACACTTGCCTGCCAAGCATAAGGTCCTTGTTCCAGCACTGGTATCAGGAGAAAAACAACAACAACAACAACAAAAACAGTTGACCACGTATGCCTGGGTTTATTTCTGGGCTCGGTATTCTGGTCTATATTCCTGCTTTTATGTTATCATACGGTATTTCCCCCATATAAGAGCCTATCTTATATTAACTTCAAACAGAACTCTGTATAGTGACAATTTAGCATATTTACGGTGATTATGAGTGTGCATGCATTTAGAAACCAACATTTAGCTAGTAAATGTGGTAAATATTAATGATGGTACAGCTCTAAAATATCTTATAGTGATGCATACCTATACGCCTAGCCCTCAGGAGGCTGAGGCAGGAGGATTGCTGTGAACGTGAGGCTAGCTTAGACCACACAAATCAAGGCCAGTCTGAACTACATAGCAAAACTTTGTCTTAAAAAAAATAAATAAATAACATCTCATAGTATAACATGAAATAACAAAGCATGACTGATAGTAAGTACTGCTATATCCCCCACACTATGAAAGCACTTCTTAAAAGGAAAATACATCAGTCAATGCTTACACTAAGGAAATAAAGGAAGCTCAATTAAATATCCTTAAGACATTTGGAAAAAAAAATCAAAACAAACTGAAATTAATGAGAAAAATAAAGATGAGAGCAGAAAAAAGAAAAAAATGAAAGCAGAAATCAATGAAATAGAGACAAAAAAACAAAAGTAAGTGAACATATTGAAGAGCTGGTTCTTTGAAAGAATAAATAAAATAGATAAGCTTTTAGCCACAGTCACCAAGAAGAAAAGACCCACATCAATGTAATTAGAAATGAAAATGGTGAATCACAACTGACAAGGTCAAAATTCAGAATGCAACTTCAAAAATTATATTCCAACAGATTAGCAAATTTTGAAGAAATGGACAGATTCCTAGATACAGACAACCAAAACTAAACCAAGTAGACACAAATATATTTAACAACCCCACAACGAGCAATGAAACTGACACAGCAATAAACAATCAGCTAGCTTTTTAAAAAACCCAGTACCCAGGCAATGCTGAATTCTATAAAACTTTTAAGGATGCTATATCACCAATACTCCTCAAAAACTGAAAGGGACAAAGCATTCCCAAATTCATTTATGGAAGCCAGTATCACCCTGATCCTCAAACTATATAAAGACTGAATCTAATGCACATACGTGCAAAATTCAAGAAGACAGCAGCAAACAGAAAGCAGCACATTAACAAAAAGCAATAGATCATAATCAAGTAGACTTCATCCCCAAAGATGCAAGGATGGTTCAACATATGTCAACTCCAGACATACTAAGCCACCTCATTTTGGACAAAGGAGCCAAACAATGCAGGAAAGATAGTCTCTTTAACAAATGGTGCTGGAAAGACTGGGTTACAACCTGCCAAAGATTAAAGCTAGAGACATGTCTTTTACCACACACCAAACTAAAATCAAAGTGAATTACAGACCTAAATATTAAAACGAACACTAAATCTGCTGGAAAACAGGTTAGGTAGAACTCTGGAGACACTGGCATAGGGAAAGACTATAATAACAAAACCTCAGTAGTATGGGAACTTACAGACAGAATCAATAATTGGGATCTCAACTTATTAAAAAAGCTTCTGGGCCAAGGATTTAGTTCAGTGATTCTTGCGTCTACCTGGCAAGCACAAGATCCTGAGTTCAATCCCCGGTACCACATAGCACAATACTGTAAACCTAGCACTTGGGAGGCAGAGGCAGGAGGATTGCTATGAGTTTTGAGGATAGCCTGGGCTTCATAGTGAGTTCAGGACAAGTCTGAACTACAAAATGAGACCTTGTCTCAATGAATGAATGAATGAATGAATGAACAGCTTCTACACAGCAAGAGAAACCACCAATGAAGCAAAAAGACAAACTACAAGTTGGGGAAAAATTTTTTCTAGCTGTTCCTCAGACAAAGGACAAGTATCTAGAACATATAAAGAATTTAAAAAATCAGCTCCCCCAAATTTAAAGATCCAATCCAAAAATGGGCATCTGAACTGAACAAATAATTTTCAGATGAAGAAGTCAGAGAAGAAACATATGAAAAAATGTTCAACATCATTGAGCATTCAAGAGATGCAGATGAAAACAACAATGATGATGAAACAACACTGCATCTTTCTCCAGAAAGAACTGCTGCTATCAAAAAATCAACCAACAAACGCTGGTGGGTCTGAGGAGAGAAAGGAACTGTTTCATTTGATATCGAATGAAATAAATCACACACAATTTTATAGTGTCTCTCATCTGAGTGAGGCAAAGTACAAACAAAGACAATAATAAAGGATGGATAGAAAGAGACAAGGGGGTGGATCTCTTGCAGTAGAAAAGTAGTCCAAACGAACAAAGACAAAGGATGAAGAGAAAAGGGAAATAAGTAGCATTAAAAAAGGACATGTACAGTAATCTAATGACTTCAATAATATAAACATATGCTTTAACATGAGCTATGGTTAATAATATCAACAAAACAAAAAGTGGAGTGGAGAACAGAAGAGAAAGGGAATTTAAAAAAAAAATAAACTCATATGGACATGTGATTATAAACCACATAGACTGCAAACATACACTGAGAAAAGAAAATTTTTTTTTGAAAATTTTTTAAAATGTCCCCCAAAGTTCACATGTTAAAAACTTTTCATGTGTATCTGACAGCAGGATTAAACAGTGGCATCAAAATGAACCGAGCATGATAGCAATAGTGGCTTTATCAGAAGAACAAAAGTATTTGCTCTATGCCAAGAGTGATGCCCTGTCCCTCTTATGATGCTGGTGCCATACTCTTGGATTTCAGAACCATGAACTAAGAATCTTCTATTTTTATAAACAATCTAGTCTTAAGTATTTTGTTCTAGCCACAGAAAATGGACTAAGATATATACTTAATGCAAAGTTCTAAAAAAAAGAATTTTATATGAAGTTTAATTTGTATAATGAAAACTAAATATAATTCAAATTCTCTCTGTGGAAATCAAGATATAATCTAATGAAATTTCAGAGCAGTTTTAAGGAAATAAATGAAGTACTTGTATAGGATTTTAAAACCTAGGAAATGGTTTTTATGTACTACAGTTTCTAATAGAGTCAACAATGACATAAATTCCTTGAATAAAACATACTGAAATACCCATTACAATGAAAATTCTAAATCTGCATAAATCCTATCAATTTTGTACCTATAAAAAGTATCTATTTAGATGCTCTAAGTTTATGAGTAATGACAAGTGCAGAATTTCAAGTTTTACTATATTTGTCAGTTACATTTAAATTTATTTTTAAAATAGGATATTTGAGATTGTGAAATAAGCTAAATAAGCAATAGTCTTGGAAGATTATATAAATCTCTATGAAAAGAATTTTCAGAATCTCCAAAATAAGGACATATTTTACAAACAAAGAGACTTAACCTTCTTAAATATTTCCAATTTGTCACATCTGAAACACAATCTTAGTAAACTGTAACAGAACAAAAATATTCTTTCAAGCTACATACTTTAGTGCATAATTACACAGTGATGCATTTTAACTTCATTAAATTTATCTGCATGTTATTTAGGTTAAAATTCAAGTCATGTTAACCTGATATATAAAACTTACTTCAATAGATAGGAATCTGCTTTCACCAAATGAGATGCTTAAAAAAAAAAATCACCTAGGAATAGACTTATGCCTTCACACAATGACCAACATAAAGTAAGATATACACCCCCACCTTAAAGAAGCAATGCAATGAATATAAATATCAGACGACAAACTGAGATTGCTAGGAAAGTGTGTCCCAAACAAGGGCATAACTTGCTTCCAGGAAGAGATGGTCATACACCAAAAGGAAGTCCTTAAAGTAGCGAGAAAAGCAACTGAAGAAGTAAGGAATACAGTCCTCATGTAAAGCAGTGGTTAACACCGTGACTTCTGCCCCCAGGGGTGAAAGCTGAGTGGTGAAAACACTGCAGAAGGAAAGGACTGCCATCTAGTGGGCAGTGATGAGGGATGCTGCCAAACGTGCGGCTGCTCACAACAAAGAAGTGTTTAAAAATGTCAATGTGTCAGGCTTGAGAATCCCTGATGGTAACAAAGCTAAAGGTAGTAAGAACAAAACGTTTAAAGTGTGGGCTTCTTTATCTCATTTTAAAAATAAAATGATAGCATTTTGCTCCCCTAAAGTAGGATATCTAAGCCAGGGACATCCCCAAGCCATGCAGCTGCACGTTAATCTAATTCCAACAAGTACAATGTGAGCAGTCACAGTACGGAGTACATATTCCAGGCCTACCCTGAGACACAGTGCCTTCCTCACAAGGCCCATACTTTAGGCTAAGAAAGAGCTCTATCCGCACCAGAATATTCATTTATTACTTCTTATTGTTCTAACATTCATTTTTTAAAAGAACTGAAGAAATTCTGATGATAATGCTACTGGAGAACGCAAAATGATGGAATCAATTTACAAGAATACACATTCCAAATGCATCTATTGTCTGCCCTCACTCTGCAAGCACTCCTTCTCTTAGCTACTCTTGTAAGACTCCAAACATGCCTACAGAAAAAGGACTCCCCAATCTTCATTTCTAGTCCTAATTTTTCCTCGAAAGGAAATCTACACTGTCATTTCAAAATATAAAGTGTGTCAAACACAGGCCTATCTCATTAGTCTCTGAGGGTAGTCTCAAGTTTCAATCAAAAAAATTGAATTTCTTATATTCTTCAATTTAAAAAACTAGTTTTTCTCCATTTCTGATTAACATGAATTTCTTACTCAGGCGGATTCAAAACTTCTGCTCATCGGGGGCCGGGGAGTTAGCTCAGTGGTTCCGGCGCCTGTCTCGCAAGCGCAAGGGCCCGGGTTCGATTCCCCGGTAACCACATAACAATACTGGGTGTGGAGACTCAACCCAGCAGCAACCAGTAC
>PVIR01030684.1:0-20060 GCA_004026965.1 Petromus typicus | reverse complement strand
TTCAAATCTTTATTGGTACATTATGAATACACATCATCATCGCATTCAACATTGAGAGTTTGTACCAGAATATGACATGACTTGATTCTCATTTTTTTCCCCCTTTCACCCCCAGCGCTATAATCCCCCACCCCCATACACATAATTTTGCTTCCTTTTTTCTTTGTTACTGTCACATTCTTTTTCCCCTCGTTATTTACCCCTACACCTTCTTTCCTTTTAAATATTTTCTATTTTACAATATCAGTTATACATACTACAACTCATTTACAACTTCATTTTCTATAATTTTTTTTATTAGCTTGTAGGATTTTAGATGTTTTGACTTTTATCAGTCCCAAACACATTTTTGATTATGCTCTCCTCTGACCACTAGAAGGCACTGTTGTCCAGTTGGATGGGGTGGAATTAGCCGCTTAAGTTTCCTTCTGGGGAAACTTGTATTGCAGAGCTGGATTCCATTTCTAGATGTATTTTTAACTCTACTGGCAAGAAACTAACATTGCATAACTATATTTCTAGCTGTTACTGAGAACCAACTATTTTATGTAGGTTTTACCTGGAGCATTAGTTCTTGGATCTTAAAGGAAGTCAGGGATTTCAGAGTCCCTTGCCCTGTACTCACTGGGTTGCATAACCTGCATGCACCTGAGGTTTCCCTGCTGTGAACTGAGACTGCTGTTTGTTATTTAGATGCATTGAAATCTGAGTGTGTCTTTACTAGAAGATTTCAGTTACCATGTGAATGTGGTACATTCCTACAATCCCAGCACTCAGGAGGCTGGGGCAGGAGGACTGCTGTGAGTTCACGGCCAGCCTGGAATATAAAGTTAGACCCTGCCTTAAAAGAGCATTTATTATATTAAGGGCTCATCCAAAGTCTAGCAAGACTAGGTAATTCCTAAGAGAATTATGTGCCATTTGATAGGAACTAACATGATACAACTATAAATGCAATTTATAAGGTGTATATATATATATATATAGTTTTACTACTAGTTTATTAGAAAGGCAAAACCTTGAAAATTAGGAATCTTAGATAGTAGATTGTCTTATACTTTTAAAATAGACTATAATTTTGACAGGTTTTATGGATTAGTAGTACCATCATACTCTTCATAATTAACAGTTCAGTTCATGGGAATGTTACTGAATTTTTTTTTTCTTGTTATATAGCTGAGGCTGGCCTTGAACTTGGAGTTCTCCTGACTTACTTTCCAGAGTACTGGGATTACAGGCATGTGCTACTACATCCACTTGGGATGTTATGGAATCTTAATACAAATAACAAATTCTGACTTCCTACTAAGAAATTTAAAATTATAAGTTTTTTGCAAAATATTTAATTGCTAGGAAATCTGCCAAAATAATAACACATTCTAAAAATCATGTTACCTATATTGATATTATTTTTTTTATCACCTTTAGAAAAAAGATATGGTAATACTTTGATTATACTGCATTGTGATGGTTATTTATATTTATTTATTCATTTATTTATTTTTAGTCTTTTAAGGTAGGGTCTAATTTTATATTCCAGGGTCTAATTTTATATTCTAGGCTGGCCTTGAACTCACAACAGTGCTCCTACCTTAGCCCCCTAAGTGTTGGGATTGCAGGAATTTACCACCACACATGGCTGCTTTGTAGTTTTTATCTTAATTTTGGATTAGAGTCCATAGCTTCAAGAACTGAATAATTACTATGGTTACTCTTGGCAGATATAAAGCAAAAAGAAAGAAAGAAGGAAAATAACACAAAAAAAGGAAAGAGCAAGAAGATGAGAGAATTTAGAAATAGAAAGAGAAAGAAAAAGAGATATACGTGTACTAGGACCTTGCTACTCAAAGTGCAATCTGGGCTTCTGGCAGACTTCCTCACTGGCTGGCTGATTAGCAATGGAGACTCTTGGGTGCAGCCTCAGACCTGCTGGGTTGAGATCTTCATTTTTCACAAGAAACTCTGGTGTAAAGTGTCAGAAATCTTGGATCATTTTAAGTCCTTGTGATAACTACAAACACTTAATTGTAGGGAATTTTTGTATGAATGTACACAAAAGAGACTTAAGGACAAGTAGAGCCTCAGAAACTGTACAGGCTTTACCATTGGTCACTGACCCAGAAACCCAAACTGTCAAGAACTCAAAAGCAAATAAACATGAAAGAAACCCTGCATAGATAAATTAGAGTTCAGGCTAATGTTGCTAACATAAATTCCTCAAATCTTTTTTGAATTTATTTTTGTTATATATTTTTAATAAGTTTAAATAAGTTGAAAAGAATATTGAAAATAGGATAATTGATAATAATATGTATAGCAGTAAGAAATGATAGCAGAAGTTCAAATACAGCAACATGGGCTTTCTTCTTTAGAACTGGAGTTTGACCCATGGCCTCATGCATGCTAGGCAAACATTCTACTTTAAAAAAAATTATTTCATGACAGTCTTGCTGAGTTCCCCAGGGTGGCCTTGAATGTGGGATCCATCTGCTTCCTCTTGTAGAACTGCTAGGATTACCAGCCTGTGCCACTGAACCCGACTGACCCTGGACATCTTAGCATGGAGGCCAAAGGTCTGTGTGTCTAAGTTGACTGTTTTGGAATCGACACACATTCTGATAAGTGCATGGTTAAGTGATTTCATCACTGTACTTATACAGTATAAAATGTACTTATACAGATCAGGGTGGTATAGTCATTTATTACCATTATCAAGTATCATGTGCTGTGCATAATCGTATGTGCTTCTTTATGACCTGCAGCAGCACAGCAGGCAGACTGCAGCCTGATCAGCGCCATTAATTGTATGGGTCTCTGCTGACCAAACATTGTTATGTTATGCATGGTTATACCATAACTGGTAGAAACCTTTAAGAAGATGAAGAGTAAATAAAGAATAGGAACTTCACTAAATTACTATTTTTTTATTCTTCTAACAAAGTAGGAAGTAAATATGTACAGTAAGATGACTGAATTTGTGGAAGAATCCCCCTTTAACACAAGGAAGCTAATAGCATAGCAAATGGTGTATTCATAAGGCACATGACTGGTATTTAAACAAACATGAAGCATGCCAGAGACATTTCACTGGACCACCCAAGGAACTGGGCATTGTGCCTTACCATTTTAGGAAGACTATCTTCTTTTCCGGTAAATATCTGTTTTTTTGTTTGTTTGTTTTGGTTGTCTGTTTAATATTTTTGGTACTGGGGATTGAACCTGGGACCTTCATTAATTTGCTAATTACCCAGGATAGATTCAAACTTTTGATCCTCCTGCTTTAGCCTCCTAAAGTGCTGGGAGTATGGTATGTGTGTCGCTACACCTAGCTAGTCTATGCTGTTAGCCAGCTTTGAAGAGAAGAATGGCCACCTAACCCAGGCAGAAATAGATGAAGTGTCTTCCTCCATATGTCATGTGACCATCAGAGTTCCTCCCCATGTTGAATTGTATCTGTCATGTTCCTTCTTGATATGGGCTGTGATAACTTTCTCTGTGGAGTTCTCCATGCCCCCAAGTCCTGCTCCAGCTCTTCTGACATGTCCACAGTTTTGGGCACTGCCTTTGGTCACACAGGGTTACTGTAGAGCAGGGCCAGTGACTACAGCAGTCTTCCAGGGGAATTACTGGCCTAGAGGAGCTCCTTATTCTACTGAAGTTATGGTGCATCATTAGGAAAGTTTTTACCAAAAGGTAGAGGTTTTCCAAAACCTTGAATACTTTTGGTTTTGGCCTTTAAAGAATTAAACTTCAGAATTTGGAAGATTCACTGGTAGTGACTAACTCATAGTCTAGCCTGGCTGAATCTATTGCTTCACAGTTGTGAATTTAGCAGGTGGATGATATAATTAGACAAACTGGAAACTGGAACCATAATATCTGAATAGTGCTGCTGTGAGCCTGGTTGTTTTCCTGTGATCTTTAGTGTCGTATAAACTGCCTTGCCTCAGTTTTGTCACTTGTAAATTAGAGCTTAGGTCACAGTATGCCAACACTAGTATCTTTTTTTTTTTTTTTTTTTTAGACAGGGTCTCGCTTTTTGTTTAAACTGACCCTGAGCTCAGCCTCAAACTCACATCACAGCAATCCTCCTGTCTCTGCCTCCCGAGTGCTGGGATTACAGGTGTGAGCCACCACGCCCGGGCACTGTGGTATGTGGTGCTGATTGCTGCTGGGCGTGAGTCTCCACACCCAGTATTGTATATGGTTACTGGGGATCGAATCCGGGCCCTTGTGCTTGCAAGACAGGCGCCGGAACCAGTGAGCTAAATCCCCGGCCCAACACTAGTATTTTGAATTCATCAAAATCACGTGCCCTTGAACCTAGTAAGTGCCTTTCCGGTTGTATGACTTTAAGGAAGTATGATTAAATCTTCAGGTATTGATAATGAGGTCTACAGCTTCAGATTTCCTGTTTCAATCCTTCTATACAGAGATAGGAATCTTAACTGTTGTTTTTATTTAGGAGTTAAAATATTTCACCCTAGAATGTGGGAAATTTTAAACTCATAAAACAATAAAAATTTGTGAACTGAATAAATGAAATTGAAATTTAAGTTAATGGCTAATAAATATTTGTGCTTTTGCTCTTTATCTGTTAGTAAAATATAAAACACAAGGAAAAAAGCCCCAAAACAAAAATTCTTTCTTTCTGACTAAAATAATGAAGTATTCCAAGTATTGTGAGACCCCAGAGGTAAAGCAGACAGATCTGTGACAGCTACATTTATGTAATGCACTTCTTTTAGTGAAACAGAGTTAGCAATATTAGGAATAGCAGGCCTTTGAGAATTTCAGCTGTGTGTAGTTAGAAAGTGATATACTTGTTGGCTATTATGGTAAAAGTAAAAGTCCTTTGGAAAAAGTATTTATTATTAAGTATTCTTTTGTGCTTTGATATTTCATTATATTCCCTTCTAAAAATATTTGTCATATATATATTTACTTCCTTAGTAACTGATTAGTTAGTAATTAAATTTTAAAATTGTAGAATTTAGCTTTCCTAATTGTTTGACTGAAGTTAAATTTAAGAGTCTAGTTTTTTTCTGAATAACTGTGTATTTGAAAATCTTGACAGATACATGTTGAGTCAAGAAGATGTGAGTCTGAAGTTACACATTGTTTTGGGGAAGAAAAATAGAAGAAAAAAGATGGAGAAAGAGAACTTTAAAGGAATTTAAAATTCAAATTAATCATATCTTTTATCTTTGTTCTAAAATATTTTAAGAATAAAAATCTAGATTTTGAATCATTACCTCCATATAAATAGTATACTTACGCCAAACAGAAAATATTTAAATTTTGTAGATCATAGTGAAGTTTTAAAAATTGTATAAGAAATCAGAACTCTTGATTCTTCACTTTATTTATTGATAGACTTATAGGATGACATAGTCATATTTTTCATATATAAGTTTTACTATTTATAAGTGGAAAATAAACTTGCCACAAACCTGATTTATAGGTAAATTGTAGTATTAATTAATGTTGTAATGTAAAATTTTTTTTAAAGCCCCCGAGTGTTAATTAGTGTGTTTGTAAGATGCTCTGGCAACTTTTGAAAAGAGGTTTCATATGGTTATGTTTTTCTCCATATGATTGTATCTGGAATTTATTAAAGCTTATAAAGGCTATTGCAGATTTTTACTTTGATAACTGATTTTTTAAAAATGAAGTAACTTTTAACTTTAATGTTGGATTAAAAAACCTTTTATCTTTAAAAAATCCTAGGTATATTAGATACTATTTGATAAACTTGAATATCTTTTAACATTTTAGGTTAATTATGACGAGATAAGAAGCAATACTTTGGGTAGTAGGAACTCTTTACCCAAAAACACTCTTCTGTTAAAAGTACCTAGCTTATCTGGAATCACAAACTAGCACTGCAAAAGTAGCGTGAACTGAGTTTATTAGAGTTGTAAGCAGTAGCTAATGCTGGTGTGGCCCAGAGGAGTTTGCTAAGCTTACACTTGATTGGCCACATGGGACATGGGAGGAGATGCTGGAACTTATATGAGTTAGAGTTGATCATTCTTTAGAAGCCTGGCTCTGGAGAGTTGTACCCTCTGTGAAATGTTAGCAGGGAAAAAATATCCACTCATGTCTGAAGTTGGAAGATGCAGAAGCTTGTCTAAACTAGGGGTTGGGGTGGGAGGAAGTGACTTTCGTCTGAGATACATGATTATGGTTTATTACTGTTCATGCAGATTGGGGGTTTGAGTAAGAAGAAGGAAATTGAGTAAATAGCGCATTGGACCTTCCAAAGCTTTAGATAATAAAGCTGCCAGGTAAATATATAAAAGCCATATGACATTGAAGACTGAAGAGACAGGGCCAGGAACTTAGCTCAGT
The DNA here is from genome assembly GCA_004026965.1 of Petromus typicus. Lineage (NCBI taxonomy): Eukaryota > Metazoa > Chordata > Mammalia > Rodentia > Petromuridae > Petromus > Petromus typicus. Next base: position 13,706 of record PVIR01030684.1, on the reverse strand, counting down.
GATTCTGGTGCTTGCCTTGCTAGAGCAAGGTCCCGAGTTCGATCCCAGTAACCACATATAAATGCAGTGCCAGGCTGGATAACTCAAGCTGACCAACAATCAGTGCCACGTGTCACAATGTGGGGTGTGATGGCTCACACCTGTAATCCCAGCACTTGGGAGGCAGAGGCAGGTGAATTGCTGTAAGTTTGAGGGTAACCTGGGCTACATAGTGAGTTCAGGGCCAGCCTAAGCTACAAAGTGAGACCTTGTCTCAAAAAAAAAGATCATGTAGAGCTAGAGTTGATTTTTAATGTTTTATAAAATTCTCCAATGAAAACCTGTAGGCTTGGAGAGTAGGAGGATTGCTGTGAGTTTAAGGTTGGTCTGGGCTCTATCATGAAGCCCTGTCTAAAAAAGAATACAGAACGGGGAACCCCAAAACACAATATAAAAAATGCTTAAAACACTAGAACTAAAACAACAACTGAGAACTTTTCAAAAGAAAGTCTAGGACTTGATAGCTTCACTGGAGTATTCTGTCAAGTGTAGAATTAACACAGATCTTTCAATAACTCTCTAAGAAAAGCAGAAAAGAAAGCATATAATTCTCTGGAGCCACTGTGGCTCTGACTCTAAATGACTAATTATAATTTTTTATACTAACACTGAATAGCCTTTAACTGAAATTAAGAGGGAGGCTAGAAATGATCAATGTACGATAGGTACATGTATAGAAATGTCATAGTGAAACTCATTAATTTATACAACTAACCAATTAACATATCTGTTTTGTTTTGTTTTTTTAGACAGGGTCTCACTTCTGTAGTTTGGCCTGGCCCTGAGCTCAGCCTTGAACTCACAGCAGTCCTCCTGCCTCTGCCTCCCGAGTGCTGGGATTACAGGCGTGAGACACCATGCCCAGCACAGTGGTATGTGGTACTGATTGCTGGTGAGCGTGAGTCTCCATGCCCAGCATTGTTGATTGTCATTACTGGGGGTCGAACCTGAACCCTTGCAATTGCAAGGCAGGCACTGGAACCACTGAGCTAAACCCTGGCCCTGGTCTCTACTTTTATTCTGTTATTTACAGAGAACATACATTATGTAGCTCATTCCTTTCAAGCTTATTGCAACTTGTTTTGTGGTGTAGGAAACTGGCACTTACAGAGAATGTTTTGTGTTCTTAAAAACAATATGGGATCTGCAGTTGTTGAGGAGAGCATATATTAGTCATATATTGTTATTTGCATTATTACAGCTAAGTACTAGAGGCAGCTAACTTTATAAGAGAAAAAGTTTTATCCAGTTTTGGAGGTTCAAATCCAAGACTGAGTGGCCCTGTTGAGTTGGGCTCTGGTTCAGTTAGTAGATGGCAGTGGTAGTGATATATAGGAGTAAGTGCTTACACGTCAAGCTAGAAAGGAGAAAATTCACAATACCTCCTAATATCACCACTCTGGGGCCAAGCTTTTACATATGGAACTTTAAAAGGCAGTTATTTAAACTATAGTAGAGCCAGTTAGATGAAGTTGGTGGATAATATTCAAGTTTCATGTATCTGCTGATATTGTTTAATCTTTCTATATTTTACTGAGAATGGGAAATTGATATCTCTATTTTATGTTGAATGGCCAGTTTCTTCAATTTTGTCAGTGTTTGCTTCATATGGGATTGTAATGCTAGCTATGCATACATTTGTAATACTTCCTCAAATTTAACCCTCTTATGGTTATGAAATCTTTTAGCTTAATAATATTTCCTATCATAAAAATATATTTCAGCTGGGTTTTTTTGTGTAGTTGATTTGACTAGTGAGACATTGGGGCACTGAGGACCCCCACTATAGTTTTGTTGAGTTTATATGATCTTTTCTGTCCTATAGGGTTTGTTTTGTAAAGTTAGATGCACTGGTGTTTGGTGCACATATGTTTATAATAATTTATCTCTTTCTGTTGAATTGTTCCCTTAATTAGTATTTACCTTCTTTGGCACTTCTGATCAGTTTTGGCTAGGAGTCTACTTTGTATGAAAATAGAATAGCTACTCCTTGTTTTCTAGTTCCTGTTGCGTGGAATATTGCTTTCCAACGTTTGATTTTAGTTTATTAGTTGTTGGGGGAGGTTAAATATGTTTTTTGTTGGTTTTTATTTCTTTTTTTTTTTTTTTTGAGATAGGGTCTCGCTTTGTGGTTCAGGCTGGCCCTGAGCTCAGCCTCAAACTCACATCACAATCCTCCTGCCTCTGCCTTCCGAGTGCTAGGATTACAGGCGTGAGCCACCACGCCCGGCACTGTGGTATGTGGTACTGGTTGGTGCTGGGTGTGGGTCTCCACACCCAGTATTGTTATGTGGTTACCGGGGAATCGAACCCGGGCCCTTGCACTTGCAAGACAGGCGCCCGAACCACTGAGCTAACTCCCCGGCCCTGGTTTTTATTTCTTGACCCACTCTTTGTCTTTTGTTTGGGAATTAAAACCATTCACATTGAAAGTTATTACTGAAAGGTATTGACTTATTGTTGTAATTTCATTATTTTCTTGTTGCTGATCTTCTCCTTACCTTTCTACTTAACTGTTCACCCTCCTCTGTGCTATTTTATTAGACCTTTTGACACTGTTGATTTCTTTGTCTCCTTCTAGGAATTCTTTGAGAATATTTTGGAATGGTAGTTTGAAGGTAATGAATTTCTTAATGTGCTCTTTGTCATTGGACAGGCCTTATTTCTAAATCAATTTTGAAAGATAACTTATTATATCTTCTGTAAATCCACAGATTATTTTATTATATTCATTACCTGTTCAGTTATATCTTCCTCAAGGTTGCTGAGTACCTATCTACCTGTTATAGTTACTTTTCTCATTGCTGAGGCAAAATACTCGATATCCAAAGTTAAAGAAGTTTATTTTAGCTCACTCTTTGTAAAGGTTTCAGCCCATAATTGGCTGGCTCCAAAGCAAGGTGGCATAGAATAGGGCATCACAGAGCAGGCAGCGGGAAGCAGAGAGAGCAGCAACAACAGAAACAGAAGCACCCAGTGATAATGTTCTATCTTAATGTTCTATCTTTGAGTGGGTAGTACTGACATCCAGAACAGTGCTGAACCAATCAGTGAACTAATTTAGTAATCATGCACCTTTAATTCCAGCATCATACACTTTAGATCCAGTCAGCTCTGAAAAAGGCCCACCCATGACTGTGAGATTTTGGGAGGACATCAAGACACAAACCATAATAGTACCTCATTGAGCACTTTTTAAAATGATCTCCTGTTGTTCTTTTGAATAATTCAGCTATGCACTTGTGATTTTCTTCCCCTTGATACCCCATAGATTGATCAGCTTGGGGGAGCAGAGAGTTTCTGGAGGCATTTTTACCATGTTCTCTTATGTTTCTGCTTTTTTTTGTTTGTTTGTTTTTATTTTTGTGCTGATATTTGCAGGTTGAGTGCAGTGGAAGACATTTTAGTATGGAGATTTCTGTAGTTGTGTCTGCTTTTTAGTGACCCTCTCTTTCTCCTGTTCCAAGATCCCACCATCTGCATTTACCTGGGAGGGGAGGCTGCAGTATAATTGGATCAACACCTAGTTCTCCTATAATGCGTGACAAAAGCAATCTAGATATTGGCATGAAGAGAAAAACCAGTTAATAGCAATAGTAATACTATCTTGGTAGTCGCAATAAAATCAGTAGCAGTAATAGCATCAAAAATACACTGGATATTGACATATCCAAAGAACCAATAATGTACCATTCACCATAGAAAAAAGACCTCTAACTATAGTGTAAACACTAAGATAAACCAAATATTGATATACAATAAACATTTACTAAATGTAACAACTATAAATCCACTAACAACAGAACAGTATTTTAACAGTACTTAGTAGCAGCATTTACTAACTACATATTTATAAACTGTAGTGGTTATACTAGTAATGATGGGGGGGATGAGAAAGTAGAGAATCAGAAAAGTAAAATTTGAAAAAACCAGTGGAAGATGAGGAAGAGAGAAAAGTGAGATAAAGCATTCTACTGAGGAGAAAAAGGAAATTTATAGTATTAGATAAAAGCCAAAATCAAGAAGAAAAAAGAATGAAGAAAAGACAGAGCAAAGTAAATGAAAAAAGAACAAGAAGGAAAAAAAAATTAAAAGGAGAAAATAGAAAAAGACCCAAATCCCTCCAAAACAATGAAGGGCAAAACAATTTTTGAGTCCCTCACTCCACCTAAAATTCTTCCATATTTTCTTTACATGATCTGCAGTTTTGAAATTCAGCAAGTCACAGTTTTCTTTGTCCAGGTTTATGGCCTGTGGGTTTTTAGGTGTCTCCCCTTCTCCAGAGGTCACTCTTGCTGTGTACCCCAGACTGTGGCATCTGTCCAAGCTGAGCTGTATCCTTGCTCACACTGTTATGTGGAGAAAACAGTCAAACAGCTTGTCTCCCCCGGATACAGGCAGTGGGAAGGGGGTCCAAGAAGACTGCTAGACTCAGTGCCAGCACTTTCAGATCTGGCCATCTTTGACAGCCACACTTGCCAGGCCTGGTTTCTTGGGCCCATGTCCTTCCAGGCTGGAACTTAAACTTCTCAGTGGGTCTGTGTCTAGTCCAAACCTTCTCTGCAGCTATCTCTCATGGCTGTCTCTACCTGAGTCACTGTGGCAGGATAACACTGGAAGCTCTGCAGTGGATTTTATTTGTAGTTGTTCTGTGGCTCAGTCATAAACAATAAACCCCTTCCCAACATGGTGTCTGATTAAACACTCTGACAATATGGCGAGTCTGCATTGGGTTTCTTCTCCAACTATAGCTTGCTGTGGAGTCACTTTTGGAGTAAAGTCCTACACCGTTTCTGTAATATACAGTGGCCATGGGCTTTTCCTATGGCCAGTGCTGCTGGTCAGGGCCATAATTTCTCCCTGGATCTGCCCACCCTCCGGGCTTACCTTCTCTCCCTGTGTGTTGGCCTCTTCCACTGTCAGGTCAGTGCATCGGTTAGCACCTCTGCTGTCCCATGCCAAGGGAAACAAAATGCAGAGCTGACTCAGAGTTGGCAGGTGGCCATGGCTGGGTGGGGACCTTGTGGCTGTGGAGTTAGGGGCCATTGCAAGGCAACCTGGTCCATCTGGTCTGTAAGGGAGTGGATCCATCCTCTTCAATTTCCAGTAATTTGAAATATTTGTTTTTAATTTTTTTTTTTTTTTTTATCCCAGCTGCACATTTGCTTTGGCAGAGAGAATTTTCCAACTTTTTCTTTTTTTGGTGTTTTTTGAAATGTTTTGCAGATTTTCTGTAAGGATATACAAAATATTGTATACAAATCATGTGCTTTTCAATTCCATTGTATGTTTACTTAATTTTAAGCATTATAATAGAATTAAACAGAAATTTAATCTTTTTAATGTTGCAGATTTCAAGTTCTACCTATAAAGACAGGAATGAGGAATACAAAAGACAGTTCACACATCTGCCTGATACAGAGAAGCTGATTGCAGGTAAAAGAAAATAAGACTGAAAATGTATGAAAATAATTTTTTTTACCTCACTATCAGCAGTAGAAATGAGTGTAAATAGAAAATTAAGCCTTGGTGCTAGACAGAACATCATTTTCAAGCTAAGCAGCATCTTTATTGTTCACAGTTAGACAATGTAAAACCAAATTGTAATTTGGGAAGGAGTGATTTCTAACTGGTGAGAATATTAAATACCAAGAAAATGTAAGTAATAAGAAGTAATTTCTCACACTTTCTCCTGGTACTTGTTTTGTATGGTTATGGAGGGGAGGTTTAAACTTCATGTTCAGTATATATTAGAGTAATCTATTTTTTAGCAAATGTACTCAGTGCAATTAAATAGGCTGCATTAGAGATAAATCATATCCATGTCATTGTTCACATAGACTTTTTAAAAATAGGCTTTATTAGGGAACAATTTAGAAATTTTTCTTAAAAAAGAACTTTAATTTTGTTACCTACTTACTATAGATTCATGGTAATAAAATACAGACTTAGATTTTTTGTTTGCTACAGTACTGAGGCATGAGATCAGGGTCTTCCCACTGAGATCCCTGTGCTGATTTTATTTTTTATTTGGAGACAGGATCTCACTAAGTTAGTATGTTGGCCAGGCTGGGTTCAAACCTGGATCCTCCTGACTCTGTCCTCTACAGTACTGGGATTACAGGCATGTACTACCAAGCCCAGCTGTTTTAGGTTTAGAACATATTTCATTTAAAACATTTAGTTTCTCAGATTTTGTTACTATTGGAGAATGTTGAATGAGTGTAACTGAATTTCTAGATAATTCAGTCAATAAATACCATATTAATTAACCAAAATAATTTAAAAATCACTGTTTATTACAAATGTGTTCTTATGTTAGCGATTGTTCCTACCAGAACCACTTAAAAATTCTCCCAGGGAGATAGACATTGTTGAAATTTCTTACGTATGTTTCCAGAAAATTTCTGTATTTTTTAGGAATAAATATGAATATATATTTATTGAATTTATTAAATATGAATATATATTTATTCCTAAAAATAACTTAAATAACAGTATAGTCTGATTATTGTTTTTAATCTTGTTTGGAGCTTTTTAAAAATGAGCACTGTAATAGATCCATACCGTTCTTTTTGTGTGTGTACATGAAATCCTATTTATTCTATTTTTAATATATATTTACAATATATAAAACTTATAGTCATCCTGGGGAATTGATATATGTACATATGGTATTGTAATCATTTTTACTTCCTTTTCCCCTCCCCATCCTTTCCTCTTCTACTATCCCATATATTCTGATCTCCATGAAGTCTACTCCCGTTTCCTATTATTCTTTTATTTTACTCTTTCAAGTGTTTTGAGTTTCAAATAAAAGAGAAAACATAATATAATATTTTGTGTTGGTTTATTTCATTCACCATTCATTATGGACACAGAAGACATCCATTTTCTTACAGCTAAGTCAGATTTATCTTTCTTAATCTTGAGTAGCACTCCATTGTGTACGGATGGTGTGTGATGATGAGATTGTTTTAAATGGTGACTTAGTGGTGATCACATACTGTCCAGTGATTAAACCTTTATTACTGGAATATCAAAATGTCCCAGATAGAACACCATCTGTGACAAATGAAACTAACTGCACTACAAATGAGTGCCATGACTGCAGTCAAGGATAGATTAGTATATATCCAGGGGATTGTTGCCAGGAGATCTCCGAGGCTACCGAAGTGCAAGAATGCTCAAGTCCCTTACATAAAACAGCACAGTGTTTATATGTAACTCAGCAAATCTTCCTGCATACATAAGACTCCCCCTACATTACTTATTACAAAACCCAAAGAAGGGCTGAGGATTTAGCCCAGTGTTAGCGTGCCCACCTTGGAAGCACAAGGGCCCAAATTCAATCCCCAGTACTGTAAAAAAATAAAAATAAAAAACAATAAATAAATAAAATAAAACCTAATGCAATGTCAATGCCATCTAATGAGTTTTTTTACTGTATATTTTGGAGAGTAGTTACAAGAAAAAAGTCTGTACATATTCAGTACAGGCACAGTTTTTTTTTTTATATTTTTCATTCATGGTTGATATATTCTGAGCATGTGAAACCCACAGGTGCGGGGTCACTTTGTACATACATTGCCTAGCTTTATCTGGTGAGGAAAATTTAAAAGAATGATATTCTAGCAGCAGTGATTGTGTCCAGGGCCCAAATCTTGTTTTCTAATTACAATTCTCTGATAAGAGGAACCAGATTCCCAGTTTAGGATGAAGCAATGCAAACATGAAATGAGTGAATTGCTCTTATAGAGCCAGAAAATAAGGAAGTCCTTAAAGAAATGACAAAAAGAAAAGACAGGAGCCAACTTGAAAGAGCTTCCAATGGTCAAGCTAGAAAAACTTGAGCAATGAAGTAACAATAATTTTGGATGATAGCCTGAGTAATATAATAAATATCTGAGTCTATTCTATTGTAAATACAGAAAAGCCACACTTTTTGAGAAGAACCCAGCCATCAGTAGGTGATTGGTATACGTACAGAAGTTAGAAAAGCTCTAATTTAGGGGATGAAATGTATACCTAAGGTTGACAGCTTTTACTAGATTCTCTTATGCCAGTAATGGGGAGCCTGTTAGAGACCAAGTGCTCAGACTGCACCCCAAAACCTTATTTACTGTAAAGTGCCGAGTACTGTAATTAAACCTAAATGCTGGAAAACAGCTGACACATTAACATCTTTTGTCTTAAAAATAAAGACATAGTAATAGAGATACCAATGATGTAAGCAGCTTTTTATTCAAAAGTAAAAGTTTGCATTTGGTGTGGTTTTTTTTTTTTTTTTTTGCACAATTAGTGTGATCTTTACTGTTGTTTGCATGCTGATAATTTTTCAAACTTTGGCTGAGACAACTTGACTTATGTGCAGCTAGAGAGGGCTCTGTGTGACAGCTGTGGCATGTGTGCCATAGGTTCACCACCCCTGTTATATGCTGTAGCTATAACAGCAAGGAAAGTCTTTAAAATATTCTAATCAGTTCCTGAATATTGGTGAAACACTTGTCTGTCACCTGATATTTATGAACAAACCACTGATTTCACTACTGGAAAGAAATATACATGAGCCGGTTAGCCAAACATTTGATGGTGGACAGTGATAATAGTTGAAGTGCTTGTAGTATTCTCTGACAGGCTGTAGTCCTAGTAAAAATTTTGGCTGATCCATGCCAAATGTGAATTTGTAATTAAGGCAACTAGCTACTGTCACACAAGTACAGTTTTTCACTTCTTATATTCATTTGTGAGTTTATTCTCTCTCAATCTTCACCAAACAAATATTTATTAAAATGAAAAATATGTTGGATCCATATGTTAGATTCACTTCTAGAAAAGTGGTATTCTGAGAATATATTCATTTTCCAGTTCTTCTGACCTACCTTGGGTGTGGGCAGAGGGTGGCTGTGGTGGGGAAGAAAAATTTTGAGTGAAATAATTAAAATGCTGATAGTTGGAATTTGGGGTAAATGTATTGAAATACACTGGGAAGAGAATAATAATTGGTTGCTAAAAGGATCTTATTTTATTTTGAATTGATTGGTACATTTTATATAAACGTTGTGATCACAATCAACATTGAGAATTTGAACCAGTACATGACATGACTTAATTCTCATTTTTTCCCATTCCCCTGCCCCCCAAATTAATTTTAAAATATATTTTTACTTAAGCATCTACCCCCAAAAAAGTTTTGTGCCCAAATGTTTTTAAAGAATTTTACTCAATTTTCAAAGAGCAGATAGCCTCAAATTATGCAATAGAAGAAGAGTAAAATATTCCTAATTTGTTTTTTAAATAATTGTAACCTTGAAATGAGTTGGGATTGGGTAGTGGGAAAGGCACAGAGAAAGAATATATAACCACAGAATGTGAAGTAGATAGTCTCACGGTTGCCCTTTCATGTTGAGTGAAGAACCGCATTGATTAAACAGTTGGAGGGTGTTGAGTCTGTACGTGAACACCTCATTACCCAGGAGAGTGCCTGACTGTGTGGAAACGTGAAAATGAGGCATGCTGCTTGGCAGATCTTCATTCTGTTCCGAAAGAAGGAAGCAGATTGGGGTTTCTGCCCTTGTCAGTCAGCTTTTCATCATGCTGACAAAATACCTGAGATAATCAGCTCCTAAGTGGGCAAGATGTACTTGGTTCCTGGTTTCAGTCAGATGGGTCGGCCCATCGTCTTGCGCCTGTGGTGAGGTGCATAGTACAGCGTGGTGAGGAGCGTGGGGTGGAGCAGAGCTGTTTACCTCATGGCAGCTGGGAAGCAGGCGCCATCTTGTAAAGACGCTGTCTCCCAGTAGTGCTGCATGCTGTGGACAAAGCCTTTAACACGTGACTTTGGGGGACTTTCAAGATCTAAACCATAGCACACCTTAACTGTAAATGCAAAATGAAACCTCTACTCTGGGACGCTAACTTGTAGAAACCACAGTGTTTTCATGAGGTCCCATAAACTGCGTTCTTCACATTAGAGCTGGGGTGAGGGGTAAGTGTTTGGAAGGGTACAGCGTGGCTTACCACAAGTCAATTATTTGAAATCTGTTCCTGTTCTAATTATCCCTCTTTGTACTTGCTGATTCTAAGTGTGCAAATGTAGGGAAGAATGGCTTTATGTCAATGTTAGCCTTGTATATTTTTTTTGTGATGGGGCTTTCTCTGTTTTGTTGGATTGTGGGACCTATGAAGCTTCTTTCAAGATATTCGGTGTCCTCCATGAAGAATTGATCAGAACACCAAAATAGGCAACATTTATTGAAAGTGTAAAGAAAGTAGTCTCTTTTTTAAGCCAAGAGAAGGCCAGTGAAAGGCCCAAGTGGCCTCAAAGATACATAGATGTGGTGGCACATGCCTGTAGTCTCAGCACTGGGGAGGCTGAGGCAGGAGGATTGCCTCTAGTTTGAGTTCAGCCTGGGCAACATAGTGAGTTCAAGCCCAGCCTGAACTAAGTAGCACTACTCTGTCTTAAAAAAAAAATCACACACACACACATAAAAGCAAAAGGAATCTTCCTATCCAAAATTTCAGTTTTCCATCATTCCATATAAATACGGCAGGTGGACTGTTTTCCTGTCAAGAACTTACACCTTACATCAGGTGTAAACTGTCCTATTGAAAACTTGCTTAGCTTTTTTTTCTTTCTTTTTTTTTTTTTTTGCCAGAGTTAATAAAGGATCAGAAACAATGTTTTTCAATGGGTTATGCTCACATGTAAATGAAGGATTGAAAAGAGCATCTTCTGATTGGTTCTGCAGACAGTGCTAGGTTCTAATTGAAAGACTGACGGTAACACTTTTCTGATTGTCAGTCTGGATGAATTGTAAGCTGATGTCATTTTGGGTGCTATGAATGGTAAGCCTGATGTCATTTTAAGTCCTAATTTCTGAACATATCCTCTCTTTTTAGGAAACATCTCACTCAGCTTGTTGTTATTGCTTTTTATGACCTTGAACATATTCTGTCAGTTGTACAGTTTGTCCCAGCCCCAATCCTTTGTCTGATTTAAATTCTAGTTTATTCATTGTTGTCTTTTTCTTTTCTAAAAATATATCAAAACTTTTAATTTGATAATATACCCATTCTTTTGCATGCACCTCAACACTTATGAATTCGATCTCTGATGTATTTTCCCTTTCATGTCAGAAGAATTTTGGAGGAGAAATAAAGATGTGTAGTATCTCTCCCAATTTGCACCAGAAGTTCATTGTAATGATTTTTAAAAAATTAAAATGACAGTATATATAATTCTGAATTTGTTTATCCCTTTAAATTTTCAGCTTTCAAGACTGCATGATTTATTTGGTGTTGTCACTGTTCAAATTTTTAGACCTTGATTATCAGAAAAACCCAGACAGATATATAGGCTAGATAATATTGGAGAAATAAAATTAACATAAAACCTTTTACCAACTCAGAAAACCTCTCCAAAAAAAAAAAAGTGGAAGAGAAAGAAGACAGTTTTGTTACTGATCAAACATTAAACCAGAACAGGCAATGTATTACAGACAATATAGAAAAAGTTGCAAAGACTAAAAGAAATCTCACATCCTGTTATAGTCAGGCAAATAAAACCCCCTACGTACAGGGACAAATAAATGATAACCAATCTTCAAACAATATGTCTTGAATCATCATCTGTCACACATAATTTACATTCTAAATAGGGTAACCATCAGTGTAGGCTACTTGGCTTAATCCAAAGGAGAAATAAAATCATATCCTCATGCAAAGAGGCAATTTTGCAGCTTGAAAGGAGGTACCCTATGGAAGTTAAGTTTCCTACCTTCTCACAGAATCTGGGAAATGAGAGAATGTTAGCCCTTGATGTATATATTTCAAAGGGATGGGTTCCAGGTTGTTTAAGAAAACTTCCAGCTTGTAAAACTGGCAAAAGTTTGTTTAACTTTTAAAAAGATTTACATATTTCTTCAATGAAGCAAGGAAAGAATTTTCCAGTTTTTTTTTTTTTTTAATAATGCTCTAAGAAAAACAAGGCATATCTGTTTCTTTTTCTGCATGAAAATTAGTTTTTTCTTTTTTCTACTTTTGTTCACTCTTTTATTTATTTATTTATTGTTTGTTTGTTTGTTTGTTTGTTTTTGAGACCAGGTCTTGCTTTGTAGTTCAGGCTGGCCCTGAGCTCAACCTCAAACTCACATCACAGCAACCTTCTGCCTCTGCCTCCCGAGTGCTGGGATTACAGGCGTGAGCCACCACGCCCGGCACTCTGGTATGTGGTACTGGTTTGCTGCTGGCCGTGAGTCTCCACGCCCAGTATTGTATGTGGTTACCTGGGGATTGAACCCAGGCCCTTGTGCTTGCAAGACAGGTGCCAGAACCACTGAGCTAAATCCCCAGCCCTTTTATTCACTCTTTAAATTGTTTCACATTAAATGCAAACAAAATAAAAAATGAGAGTGGTTATCTTTTGTAATTTGAATACTAACTCTGGGACTACCAGATAATGTCATAAAAAAAAAAAAAAACCAACAACTGAAAAATAAGGATCCAGATATATCATGTATAGGTACAAATTCTTAGTGATGAATGTGATCCTAAAATGTGCCAATCTATTCCTAAAATGTACTCAGCAAACTCAGTTTATTTAAAAAAAAAAGTGAACTATGATCTCATGTTATTAAAAAGCACTTACACAGCCTTAAAAAATTCAGACCCCCAAATTTAAAGGCACAATCTGAAAATGGGCATCTGAAAGAAATAGATACTTCTCAGTTGAAGAAGTAGAAATGGTAAGCAGATACATATGAAAAAATCTTCAACATCAGTCGTCATTTGAAAGATGAAAATTAAAATAATGCTGAGATTTTTGTCTTTCTCCAGAGAAATGATTGTTATCAAGAAATCACCCAATAACAAATGCTTCAGAGCAATAGGGAGGAAAGGAACTCTTCTCCACTGTTGGTAAGAAAGTAGATGTGGAAATCATATGGAGATTCCTCAAAAAACTAAAACTAGGGCTGAGGATTTAGCTCAGTGGTTCTGGTACCTGCCTTGCAAACACATGGTCCCTAGTTCGATTCCCAGGAACCATATACAACAATGCTGGGTGTGGAGACTCACGCCCATCAGCAATTAGTACCACACACCACAGTGCCTGGTGTGATGGCTCACATTTGTAATCCTAGCCCTTGGAAGGCAGAAGCAGGAGAATTGCTATGAGTTCAAGGCTTGCTTGGGCCATATGGTGAGCTCAAGGCCAGCCTGAACTAGAAAGCAAGACCCTGTGTCCAAAAAACCCCAACAAAACAAAAAAGAAAAAACAAAACTAAAACTAAAGGTTCCATTTGATCTTGTTATTCTCCTTTGTGTTATCTTCCTGAAAGAATTAAAGCATTATATCACAGTGATATATGCACACCTATGTTTACAGTGACATAGTTTATAATAGCTAAATCTTGGAAACAGCTCAAACACCCATCAACTGATGAATGGATAAAGAAGATGGTTTTTTGTGTGTTTGGTTTTACAGTGGAGTACTATTCTGTCATAAAAGGATAAGCTTGAGACATTTCTAGCTAAATGGATGCACCTTGAGACCTCACTGTTACATGAACTTTGCACATGCTTAAATACTGCATTATTTCTGTGGTATGAGAAACCAAAAGTATAAATGAAGACCAAAATGTGTAATAAATATTGGGAAATGG
>PVIR01030683.1:0-14697 GCA_004026965.1 Petromus typicus | reverse complement strand
GATAGCCAGGCAGAATCCAGTAGATGAATATTCTTTGCCTCCACTTGCATTGCTTTTTGTCAGTGTTGTCTGTCATCTTCCAGTGATGTACTGACACCCACCTTTGACATACCTACCGTTCTGCTTCTAAAGTGCTGTGAATTAATCTTCACACCTTGTAATTACTAGGAACTACAATGTTAAAACTGGGAAGGAGCCCACATAATCTCCATATGAGAGTCTTTTTATTCCCTGGTGATCTGTTTTTTTCTGTATTTTGGGGTCTGTTTATGAACTGTCTCACCGTGAATCTCCTTTCTGTGTAGTTTGCTTATGTGCCTCAACATTTGAGTAAGTAGCATTTAGTTAATTTATATTCCTTTTTCATGTTTCATTATATTCTGAGTTTACAAGGCTTAACATTATGTACTTGGTCAGAAGACTCTAGCAATAGCTAGTTGTGGTGGTGCAGGCCTTTGATCCTAGCACTCAGGCTGAAGGAGGAGGATGGTTTACACAATGAGATCTTATTTCAAAAAAAAAAAAAGGAAACAAAGAAAAAACAATCATTAGCAGTCCTCATTAATTTTTGTGGTATTGGATCTCTAGCAGTTTTTCTTTTTTTTAAAAAAAAAATAGGATCTTGCAAAATCACCCGTGCTATGCTGAAATTTGTGATTCTCTTGTCTCAGCATTTTAGAGTGCCTGGATTATACTCACCTGCAGCCCTTTAACTATAAGAATTATTTTGTTCCAGTCAGGGGTGTGGGTCACACACAGAGAGAGCATACTTCACGTGTGCAGCGTTTGGTTCAACCTCTAGTGCCCCCCAAAATGTTTTCAGTCAGATCTCTGTCTCTCTGTTCCTCTCTTCCTCCCTTCCCTCCCTCTCTTTCCCTTTCCATTTTTTCTCCTTTCTTTGTTCTCTTCCCCTCTCTCTGTCTCTCTCTCTTTCTCTCTCTGTGTGTGTGTGTGTCTGTCTTACTATGTATTCCAGGCTAGCCTTGAACTCACTCTAGCTATACCCAGGATGACATCAAACTCAGGACAAGCTTTCTGCCTCCATTTCCCAAGTGCTGGGATTATAAGCTTGCCACTGTGCTTGGGTCTCAGATACTTCTAAAGACATTTTATTCATTTTTTTGAATTAATACATATTTGTAATATGTGATTGCATTCTTTGTGTAGAGTTGGTACATTTACACAGTGTATCGTAATTCTTTTTTCATCCCCTTTCCTTCCTGTCCCTCCTCTCTTTTTCTTTCTTTTTTTTTTAAATTTTGAGATAGGGTCTTGTTTTGTAGTTCCGGCCCCGAACTCACTATGTAGCCCATGCTAGCCTTAAACTCACATCAGTCTTCCTGCCTCTGCCTCTGGAGTGCTGGGATTATAGCCGTGAGCCACCATACCCAGCATTGTGGTGTGTGGTACTGGAATCTTGTGCTTGCCAGGCAGACATTGGAACCACTGAGCTAAATCCTGGCCCCTCCCTTCTTCTCTTGATCCCCTGTCCCATTTGAAAAAAGTCTGTCTCCCTACTTTTTATTACCCGTTATTTTGCTCTTTATATTTTGGATTTCTGATATTATAAGGCAGTGTGATAGCGAAGCTGTATATCATTTATTTCATTTAACAGTAAGTTTGAAGGTGTGTACATTTTCCTTCAAAAAGACTCGAGTTTATCCTTAATGGCAGGATAGTACTTCACATTTTCTTCATTCGTATGTTGACTTAGATGCCATTTCTAAGATTGAGTCATTATGAATTGTGCTGCTATAAACATGGCTATGCATATATTCCTATACCACGATGTCTTTAATTCTTCTGGGAATATTGTAGAAGGGGAATAGTTGGGTTATGTTTTTTATTTTTACTTATTTATTTTTTTTGAGACAGGCTCTCCCTCTGTAGTTCAGTCTGGCCCTGAGCTGAGCCTCCAACTCACACCACAGCAATCCTCCTGCCTCTGCCTCCTGAGTGCTGGGATTATAGGTGTGAGCCACCATGCCCAGCACTGTGGTATGTAGTGCTGGTTGCTGCTGGGTGTGAGTCTCCACATCCAGTATAGTATGTAGTTACTGGGGATCGAACCTGGGTCCTTGCGCTTGCAAGACAGGTGCTGGAACCACTGAGCTAAATCCCCGGCCCCAATGTTTTTGATGCCCAATTAGGGAAAAGTTATATAAAAGGTAATAGTGATATTTCATATGGGGAAATAAGAATGTTAGGAAAATGGAGTGGTGTAAGTTTAGAACTTAGAAGTATCTAGTTGAATATAGGGTTATAAAATTCGCTTTGAGTGTGTTATAGCTAAAGAGAATGGGATGAACCATGATTTAGTAAAGTGTAGCAGTTAGGAAGGACCTTCTACATTTTAGTTACTGGTATGGTGAAGTATCGTGTGGCCTCTAAGGAGTAGGGTGTTGTTTTCAGCATACCCTCTATTTCTCTATTTGCAGAGGAGATGTGCCTTTTGAACATGTGTCCATTTTTTTCTTGGGCAACAGCTTTTTCTCTTTTTTAAAAAACTTCTTTTTAGGGTTTTTTTTTTTTTTTTTTTTTTGAGACAGGGTCTCGCTTTGTGGTTCAGGCTGGCCCCGAGCTCAGCCTCCAACTCACATCACAGCAATCCTCCTGCCTCTGCCTCTCGAGTGCTGGGATTACAGGCGTGAGCCACCACGCCCGGCAATGTGGTATGTGGTACTGGTTGCTGCTGGGTGTATTGTTATGTGGTTACCGGGGAATCGAACCCGGGCCCTTGCGCTTGCAAGACAGGCGCCGGAACCACTGAGCTAACTCCCCGGCCCTAAAAAACTTTTCTTTAATGGGGATGGAATCCACAACCTTCACCCTGAGCATTCATTCATTCATTCATTCATTCATTTGAGACAGACTGTAGTGCAGACTGGCCTTGAACTCGAAGGAATCCTCTATTGCAGAGTAAACTGGCTGGCTGTGTTTGAACTTGGGACTCTCCTCTGTCAGCTTCCCAGAGTATTTAGGCAACTACATTTGCTGAATGCTTTCTATAGGCTAAGCCTGAGTACTAGAATTATGCTTGTTGAGTATTGTGGAATCTGTCTAGATATTCTTGTAAATACTTTACATGCTAATAGAGGATCATAGGACAGCACGGACTGAGAGTAGTGAGTGAGTAAATGAGGGGCTAGAACTAATGAGCTAAATCCTTGGCCCTTTTCTTTTTTTCTGAAGCATTTTTGACTTGTTCCCCCTATATTTTCTGTGGAGTATTTTTGTCTTCTGGATACACTAAGTGGAATTGCAGCTCAAGCTCAGTGTGTAGCTGTAGATGCCCAAGCCTTTGCTTTTTGCTAGGAATATTTTGAGAAGTGGTATAGAGGTTGGCAGTCAATTGGGTGAATTTTACCTTTTTTTCGTAACACTGGGGATGGAACCTGGGCCTCATGCATGCTAGGAAAGGCTTGCGCTACCCCTGAGCTGTATCCCTATATTGCCAGCCTGGGTTAGTTTAATATTTGGGAATTTGTTTAAAGAACTTGGTTTATAGGGTGTATATGGTTTTGGTAATAAAACTTGAGATTGTAGAATTACTAGATTTTGTCTAGAGAATGTTTGTAGCTTTTGGTGTGTAATATTTTGGGAACTCATTTTTATTAATGCCTTATTTATGGTTTATAAAGAGCTGACTTGGGTTTATGAATTTCTTTTAATAAGTGTTTTTACAGTTGTTGGAGTACTTTTTATGTTCGTTCTTAGCCAAGGCTTCCTGTACTCCCACCACTGAACCAGTTAAAATTTTTTGAGTCTCATGAGGAAAGCTGTGTCAGTTTTATGGAAATAGAATACTCTGAAGATTTTAAAAATAATAGTTTTATTGGTATATCATTTACCCCTTTCAAGTGTAATTCATTGGTTTTCAGCATGTTTACATAGTTGTACAACCAACATCACAATTTTAGAACATTTTCATTAACTCTAGAATCTTTTACCCTCTAGCAGTTACTCTCCAACTCTAGGCAGCCACCAATCTACTACTTTTTTTTTTTTTTGAGACAGGGTCTCACTTTGTAGTTCAGGCTGGCCCTGAGCTCACTATGTAGTTCAAGCCAGCCTCGAATTCAGAGCAATTCTCCTGCCTCTGCCTCCTGAGTGCTCGGATCACAGGTGGG
This sequence comes from Petromus typicus, assembly GCA_004026965.1. Classification (NCBI taxonomy): domain Eukaryota; kingdom Metazoa; phylum Chordata; class Mammalia; order Rodentia; family Petromuridae; genus Petromus; species Petromus typicus. The sequence continues at coordinate 10,567 of PVIR01030683.1, read as the reverse complement.
AGCCACCATGCCTGGTACTGTGGTGTATGGTTACGAGGAGTCGAACTTGCACTTGGAACCTGTGCTTGCTAGGCAGACACCACCGGAGCCACTGAGCTAAATCCCTGGCCCAGTCTATTGTATTTCTATGATCAGTTGGTAGACCTTTGGATTGTTTCTGCTTTTTGGCCATTATGGACACTGCTTCTAAGAACATTTGTTAGACACACATTCATCTCTGTTGGTTACCTAAAAAATTTTATTATGATGCTGAGGATTGAATTTAGTGCCTTGAGCAGGGTAGGCAAATGCTGTTCACTAAGTCACATCCCCAGCCCAGATGTTGCAGTGTGTAGTTCTTTAACATGCAGATGCAGAAATAACAGAACTTTCACTAGCCAGTGCTTGATAGAAGGAGTTGAGCTGGATGCTGTAGCACACATTTGTAATCCCAGCATTTGGCGGTTTTTTTTTGACCAGGGGTTAAATTTAGGACCTTGTGCTTACCAGGCAGGCCCAGTGCTACTGAGCTAAATCCTTGTTGGGGGGCTGAAGCAGGAGGATCCCATATGAGTTGAAGGCCAGTCTAGGCTACATTATGCATTTAAGACCAGTCCACACTATATAGCAAGACCTAATCTCAAAACACCAAGAGAAAAAAAAAAAAAGGAGAGATTGGATTAGTTTATTTACAGCTTTATACTCTGGATTTGAAAAAACTTGAAGCCAGTGTCAAGTTTTATTGGGGCCTTTTTCTGTGAAGAAAATATTTGCAGAAAGATGATGTGATGGTATAAGTAGACTTGTCTATGCTCTGTGAAGAGAATGCTTACAGTCTAGAAAGTAGGTGTTTTCAGGGGAGCTATGCACTCTTTAGCTGCCATGAACATGCTGTAAATATATAGTTAATTGATCTGATGACAAATAATTTTTTCTTATTAAAGCTCTCTGAGGATTTTCATGAGGCTATAATTATTAAAAAGCATCCCTAAAATGCTGTTATTTTAGTTTTTTATTCTTTTTTTTTTTAAACAGGGTCTCATTTTCTGTAGGTTAGGCTGGCCTTGAGCTCACTATGTAGTCCAAGCAAGCCTCAAACTCACAGCAAGCAATCCTCCTGCTTCTGTCTCTGAGTGATGGAATTACAGGCGAGTGATGGAATTACAGGTGTGAGCCACCTGCCTGACAAATTTTTATAGCTTTGGGCCAGGGATTTAGCTCAGTGTTCTATTGTCTGCCTTGTGGGCACCAGGTCCTGGATTTGACCCTGATAATCACATAACAACAATGCCAGGTGACAGGACCACATACCACAATGCAGGGTGTGGTGGCTCACACCTGTAATCCCAGCATTTGGGAGGCAGAGGCAGGAGGATTATTAAGTTTGAGGCTGAGTTCAGGACCAGTCTCATCTACAAAGCAAGACCCTGTCTCAAAAAAGCCCAGAAACCACCACCACAACAACAAACTCTTAAAAAAAATTATTTTTATAGTTTTACGAGCTAGATTCAAATTGTCCCCCTCCCATCCTAGATGGTAGGGAGATACTCTTATGGGTCAGAAGTCTTATAATAACAAAACAGTGAAAGCAGTGTGCTATTTTTTTTCTGGAGAAACAAGTCTCCAGAAAAAAGGAGACTGGATGTGGAAAGGAAGTATTAAAAAGGAAAACTTTCAAAATAGGAATTTCTCTGAATTTCCATGAGGAAGTAAATGGCAAGGTGTATAGTGTGATACAGAAAATCAGATGAAAAATAGTCTGTATCAGATACATTTCCTTCATTTGTTAATCTGTCTAAAAAATAGACTTTATGCTCTGTATGATATATATAAATTAAAGATTATGAGGGCAAGCCTTAATTTGTGGTCCTGGGATTGAACTCATGACTTTGCACTTGTGAGGCAGGCACCACTGACCTAAATCCCTAGCCAACAACAAAATAATTGTTATTTATTTAAGTGAGGAGCTTTGATTTCCCATCCATTTTATATTCTCCAAATTTCAAATACCAAAAAAGAAAAAAAGGACAAGTGGTATCTTAGAAGAGATTGACCTGCTGTGTTGAATGAAAGTGTATGCTTGGTACATCTGTTAGGAAATTTTGGTGTTGAAAAAGACTTTGATAGTCATTTAGCTCTTTGTTTTTTAAAGTGCAGTGATCTCTTAATGTTAATCTAGTAAATTGTTTCAATAAACAGATTCTTGGGCTGATGCCCTACTGAATCAGAATCTCCAGGGATGAGTCACAGTAATAGATTTTCACTGGTCCCTCCTAGTCCCCCCGCCCCCCCCAACAGGATGTTGGGCTTGCATTGAGCTACATCTCTAGCCCTTTTTAAAATTTGAGATAGGGCTTCTCCCAGTTGCCCTCGCTGGACTAGAACCTGTGATTTGCCTCCCTCAGCCTTCCAGATCTCCATACACACACAGCTCATGTTTTATTAAAAAAACTTTTTTTAGTCTTCCTGAGTCAGGGTCTTGCTTTGTAGTTCAGGCTGGCCTTAAACTCACTTTTGACCCCATTCTAGCCTCAAATTTATGTTGGTACTCCTACCTCAGCTTCCCAAGTGCTATAATTACAGGCTTGCACCATTAAACCTAGATTCGTGTAGTTTTTATTTTGTTGTATTACCAGTTATTATTATTATTATTACTATTATTGCTTTTTTTTTTTTTTTTTCTTTTTGAGACAGGGTCTCGCTTTGTGGTTCAGGCTGGCCCTGAACTCAGCCTCAAACTCACATCACAGCAATCCTCCTGGCTCTGCCTCCGGGACTGCTGGGATTACAAATGTGAACTACCACGCCCGGTACTGTGGTTTGTGTGCTGATTGCTGCTGGATGTGAGTCTCCACAGCCAGTATTGTATGTGGTTACTGGGGGATCGAACCTGGGTCCTTGCATTTGCAAAACAGGCGCCGGAACCACTGAGCTAAATCCCCAGCCCTGCTTTTTTTAAAGACAGGGTCTTGCTCTGTATCCCAGGCTGGCCTCAAACTCATTGAAATCCTTCTGTCTTAGCTTTCCAGTTGCTGAGTGTATGCTACCATGCCCTGTAACAGGTTTTTTTGGAGACAAGTCCCACTGTGTAGTTCAGGCTGGCCTTGAACTCGCTATGTTAACCCAGTTGGCCTTGAACTTGTGATAACTGTGCCAACTTTGCCTCACAAGCACTGAGATTACAGTGTAGCATGTGCCACTGTGTCCAGTGATGGATTATTTTTTAAACCATTCCCTGGTAATTTTGATGAATACCTTAGTTAAGAACTACTAAGACTGTAACTCAAAAACAAAACAGATCTTTTCAGCCTTTAATTTCCAGTGTCTGGCAAATACTCATAAATGCTAAATGAATACATTGTGTCATTAGGGCACATTGAAGAAATGTATTGAGTGTAGTATTTTGTTTTGGAGAATGTTAAGATGTCATTTTGGATTGATAAAGATGTAAATAAAGTGTAATATTATAGGATCTTGAATGCTGAGAGGATTTGGGGTTGAAGTTTAAGGAGCTGGTAAGCATTCACTGAAGGTCTGTATTAAAAACTTTTAAGGAGCACTGTCAGCTCTGACTTTGGGCTTGTAGCTTTTATTTTCCTCTTTAAAATATTTAGTTTCAATATGAAGAGTTAGGGCACAGGATTAAAAAACAGTTATTTTCAGCCATATCAACAGATAGGCAAATAGAAAGGACTACTGTACTGGATCATGATTTACTTTTCTTAATTTGTGAAATACTGAAAATTTGTTTCACCAGTCACACTATGTTTTGGGAAATGGTACCTTGCTGATTCAACCTAAACACTTTCAAGATTAGCTTTTGTTCTCAAATGTGAGTATTTTCTACTAGGGCAGAAGTGGCAGAATGGTAGGTAGGCCAGTGTGTGCAGCTCATGTGGAGGCTCAGGGCTCGCACAGCAGTCCGGGAAAATGGAAGATGCATTCTGGAGTTTGAGAGGCAAAGTGTGCAGCTTTATTGTAAGGCTAGTGGACCAGCCTGGGACTTCTCTGCAGAGGTTGATGACAGCTGTGCTGAATTCAGGCTTCAGGCTGTTTACCTTTTACAGAACCATGCTGAAGTTAAGGAGTTGGAGTTACATTTAGTATCATCCCAGTAATTCTGTTGGTTACAATCTTACATGCTCATTGGCTTATGTAGTATACAGGCTGCAAGCTCCTTGGTTAGAGCAGTGCAAAGATTTCCACTATAGAGAAGCAAGTTTTAACAAACTCTTTGAGAGTAAAGAAACTTCTGAGCCCCAGAGAAGTTAAGTGTTCTGAGCCAAACGTGGAATGTAACAAAAGCTGAGGTGGAGGGGGATCTGTAGTAAATGTAACAAAATTTGCAAAGCTAAGAGGAAAAGGGAGGGACTTAATTATAGGAACATCCAGAGATTTATCTGAATAAAACATTTTATACAGATTTATTTTCTCCTTCAGGGCAGCCTTGTGTGTGTGTGTGTGTGTGTGTGTCTGTGTGTTACTGGATTGATGAAGATGAACTTGGGTGTGCAAGGCAGGCAGTGGCAGGGCAGCTTTTTTTTTTTTTTTTTTTTTTGTGGTGGTGGCATGGAACCCGGACTCTTCATACTGAGGTATGGGCTTGAACGTGTTTTTTTTTTTTAATTTTTTTCCTTTTGAGATAGTTTTGCTTTATAGTACAGGCTGGGCTTTTTCTCACTCTGTAGCTGAGGCTGGGCTTGACCTTGGGCCAGTTCTCCTGCATCAGCCTCTTCAGTGCTAGAATTTAAGCTGCGTCTCAAAATAAAAATGGTTGTTAGAAAAGTTGAATGGATATTTATAAAAATATGCACCTTTGAAACTACTACTGTAGTTAAGATGATGGCAATACAATCATTTGTAAAAGTCTTTTAGCTTTTTTTCCTTTTGAAATCCTGGGGTTCCAGTGATGGCCTTGTCAGGTTGGGCGAGTGCTGTAGCATTGAGCTCCACTCCAGGCTCATCATAGCCCTTTTTCATTTCTCTTCAGCAGCATTACTCCTGTGCTTTTCACAGAGACCCAGGCTTTGAGTTCTGTATTTAATTTATTTATTTTTTGTTTTTGAGACAGGGTCTTGCTTTGTAGTTCATGCTGGCCCTGAGCTCACTATGTAGCCCAGGTGAGCCTCGAACGCACAACAATCCTTCTGCCTCTGCCTCTGCCTCCTGAATACTGGGATTACAGGCGTGAGCCACCACACCTGGCATTGTTGTATGTAGTTTTGTTATGGAACTCAGGATCTTGCACTTGCAAGGCAGGTATTGGAACCACTGAGCTAAATTCCTGGCTCTGAGTTCTGTATTTTAATGACACACGGAGTGGCAGTAAGAGCAGTTTTGCTCTTTACGGTCTCGGTTGTGCCCAATCTCCAAAGGTTTTGGTGGGTGTGCTCAGTCTCCGGAGGTTTTGCACACAGTTCTGTTTGTTGGAGTGCTGTTCTTTTGGGTCCTTTCTTCTGTAGGCTGCTTGCTGTGTGCTACCTCCAGGAGCCCTTGCATCTGTACTCTGCCTTGTCTGCTTTAATTTTCTCAATAACCTCTATCAATTTTTTTTTGTTTTTGTAGTACCAGGGACTTTGTGCTTATAAGGCAGGTGTGGTGCCACTGAGCCAAATTCCTTGTCCTCTTTATCACTATTTTGTAATAACTCGTATTTTTCAAATGCTTGCAGGGAGCATCTGTTGTTTTCAGAATTCAAAAATATCCAAAAAGCCATTACTTTTTTTCTTTGGGAGGTTTTCACATTATAGTTCAAGCGGGCTATGAACTCACTGAGTAGGCCCAGTTGAGGCCTACAAATTCGGGCGATCCTTTTCCTGGAGTTTCCCTAGGCAATTATAGGCATGCACCATCACCCTGGCCTTTTTAGTGTTTTGGAGACAGGATCACTGTGCATAGCCCAAGCTGGCCTTGAATTTGGGACAGTTCATCTCCCTTAGCATCCAAAGTAGCATCACACTTGGCTTCTTCCCCTTATATCTTAACCTTTGTTTGTTTGTTTGTTTGTGGAATCGGGGATTGAACTCAACCTTGTACTCCTCAGGCAGGTGGCAACACTGCTGAGCTACATCCCTGGCTCTATATCTTAATCTTTTGATTATGAATCATTAGTATCTTGATTAGCATGTCATACTTTTTTTGTTTAAAGGAGATAGAAATTATTAAAATAATTTCATAGATATAGACTTAGATTTGAATATCCTCTTAAGATAATGAAGTCTAGAATGTGTTATTTGATGTGTTCAGTAGCTTCCTCATTATTTAGATTGTTGATTCATCTGGATAGACTTAACTCGTTGAGAACGCCATATTCTCTTATTAAAAACAGTAGAATATTGAAACAAAGGGGCACTGATGTTGGTATCCAAGTGGCTCAGTGTTAAAGACCTTTCTAAGCCTCCTTGCTGAAGACATGTTGGATAAAAACAGCCCTTACTTTCTCTGTTAACTGTATCACAACAGTAATTCTGGACTACAACAGTAACAATGGAGTGTGCAACTTGAGAAACTCTGGGAAATGTTAGGTTGTTAGACTAGATTGCTTTTGTTACGGTAGCGCGTTTATTCCTTTACATTTGAAATTATAATCAGCTAGTTTTTCAGATAGGCTGAAACAAAACAAGGATACTTTTTACTGGTGCTGAATGTAGTTTGTATTTCAATATTGTAAGTGAATTTAAAGACTCCTATTTTGCATTTTCATAAACCATGTTTGAAAAGTTCGGTGTCTCCCTGGGTGTGATGGCTTCTGCCTATAAGGCCAGCTCTTAGAAGCTGAGCACCAGGGTACTTGTGAGTTCAAGGATAGCTTAGACTACATAGTGAAACTCTGTCTCATAAAAAGAAAAAGAAAATGTCTTTACAATAAAAAATAATGGCTTGCAGAGCTGGGGATGTTGCTACATGGGAGAGTGTTTACCTAGTTTGGTAGAGGCTCTGGGTTCAGGGTCTAGTATTGGGAAGAAAACTAAATTAAAATTACTTGTATCCATTTTTGTATTTTGAAGTCAGTAAATGTTCATTGTAAAGCCCGAAAGTATAGATTACTGCAAATAAAAGCAAAATCCAAATAATCCAAGAATCCAACCAGTCTTTAAATGTAGTTTGATTTTCTATTAGAATCTTTTTTTTTTTTTTGAGAGTGTCTCACTGTGTAGCACAGGATAGCCTTGAACCTGTGGCATGCCTCCCATCTCAGCCTCTGAATTGCTGGAATTACAGGTGTGTACAACCATGCTTGGCTATTTTTTTTCTTTCTTGCAGTGTGAGGGATTGAAGTTTAAATCTTGAGCCTCTTGTATTTGACTAAGTCTGGTGTGTTCAGGGTGGTAATGCCATAGATGGCCTCTTGTATTTGAGACAAGTGCTCTGTCACAGAGCAGGACCCCTGATGTCTTATTTTCTTTATTTTGCTTGCTTCAGCAAGTGTTTTGTCAATAGGTTTCTTTTTCTGTTTCTGAGAAGCTCTTTTTGTTTGTTATGCTTCTTTGAGATAGTTCACTATGTATTTCAGGCTGGCCTTGAACTCACTATGCAGTCCTAGTTGGTCTATAGTAGCAGTCCTCCCTCCTGCCTGAGGCTTGTAAATGCTGGGATTACAGGCGTGTACCACCAGGCTTTGCTTTCTGTTGAAGGTTTTAAGTAGCTTTCTAAATATATCTGTGTGTATTTTTTTTTTGTCCAATAGAAGTTCATTTTTAGAATCTTCCTTTTAGATTTACTTAAGGAGGTTTCTTTTTTCTAGTTAAGCAGTTTTCTCTCCATCATCTCATGTTGATTTATTTCTGCTTGATCGTCCTTGAATTAACAGAGAAGAATCCTAGTGTTTGCCCAGAGATGTGGTGTGTGGGTTGGTATATCCTATGATTCACAGCTGGTAGCAGGATAATATTGTACAGTTCCATAGTTCTGGGCTTTCTGCAGGCTTTTATCTAGTGCAGCTGTGTTGGATCTGGATTATTACTATTTTTTGCTTTTATTGCCTGCAAAGTGAAGGTACCCCAAACACATTTTGGTCCCTAATACAGGACATTGGGTAAGAGAATTGAGCTAGGCTGCCTGTGTAACTTTGGAAAAGGTAGTAACCCTTTTTATTCCTATGTTTTCTGCTCGGTTAAAAAGAAAGGGAATTGAATGAGGATAATTCAAAATTCGTAATTCAGTACTAGTAACAAGTGATAAATAGGGTGGAGGGTGGTAAGCACAAGGGCCTGAGTTCCATCCCTGGTATATAAAAAAAAAAGTGGTAAATAACTAGCTATTATATCAGTAGCTGTGTAGGTTCTGAATGTTCATCCTGTCTGTTCTTTTAACAGTGTAACTCTCTCATTTCCTCTTGGTTATTTATTCCTTTACTCCTTCTTGATAACTGAACCTGGAATTTCCACTTTACCTTTCCAGCCCTTTTGAAACTTTTTTTTTTTTTTTAGGTTTTTTGAGACAGGGTCTCGCTTTGTAGTTCAGGCTGGCCCTGAGCTCAGCTTCAAATTCACATCACAGCAATCCTCCTGCCTCTGCCTCCTGAGTGCTGGGATTACAGGCGTGAGTCACCACGCCCGGCACTGTGGTATGTGGTACTGGTTGCTGCTGGGCGTGTCATATGTGGTTACCGGGAATCGAACCCGGGTCTTTGCGCTTACAAGACAGGCGCTGGAACCACTGAGCCCGAAACTTTTTTTTTTTGAGATAGGGTCTCACTGTGCAGTTCAGGGTGACTAGAACTCACTATTGTAGAACAGGGTGACTTGGAACTCACAGTGATCCTCCTGCTTCAGCCTCCCAAACGCTGGGATTATAGGTGTGGGACACCATGCCCAGTAGGGTTGGAGCTTGTGATCCTGGTACCTCAGCCCTACAGAGTGCTAGATCAGAGGCTTGCCGTGCCACACCCAGCTAGATAGCCTATAATATATATATTTTTTTGGGGGGGGGTAAGACAGGGTCTTGCTTTGTAGTTCAGGCTGGCCTGGAGCTCACTATGTAACTCAGGCTAGCCTCAAACTCACAGCAAACCTCCTGCCTCTGCCTTCAGAGTGCTGGGTTTACAGACGTGAGTTGCCACACATGGCACTGTGGTATGTGGTTACTGGATTTCGAACCAGAGACTTTGTGCTTGCCAGGCAGAAGTCAGAACCACTGAGCTAAATCCCCGGCCCAGCCTGCAATTTTAATAGTATAATTTTTGTTTTAATAACTAAAGATACTGGCAGGATTTTTTGATTAATGATAATAAAACAATGGAAGTTAACCTAATTTCTAGCTTTGGTGGTGAATTTTTCCCCCCTTGTATGTATCATGGAAGTGAGAACAAAATACACTAAATACTTGGCTGGACTAACATATTTAGCCTCAGGTGTATTGGATCCTTTTGTGCTTGGCTTTGGTGAGAATAGGAAGTAACAAAGGTAGTTTGTAGTTGTTAACTATGACTCAAGTGTTTGAATCTTGGTCTCCTTATGTAAGATGGAATAGTGTCTATTTTTCATTGTAGTGTGTGTTTAGTGTTGCTTTTGATAAGAAATGATGGAACATTCATAAATATGATCACGTATTAAAATTTTCAGGCAAGCCAAAATAATTTTCTAAAAAAATTTTTTTTTTTTTTTTGAGACAGGGTCTCGCTTTGTAGTTCAGGCTGGCCCTGAGCTCAGCCTCAAACTCACATCACAGCAATCCTTCTGCCTCTGCCTCCTGAGTGCTGGGATTACAGGCGTGAGCCACCACACCTGACATTGTGGTATTAGTACTGATTGCTGGTGGGTGAGAGTCTCCACACCCAGTATTGTATGTGGTTACTGAGGATCGAGCCCGGGACTTTCACTTGCAAGACAGGTGCTGGAACCATTGAGCTAAATCCCTGGCCCTCTGGTACGGTCTTGTTTTGTAGTTCAGGCTGAAGTTTATGTAGCCTAGGCAGGCCTCAAACACAATTCTCTTACCACAACCTCCCCTATGGCAGGGTTACAGATGCATGCCACCGTAACTCATTTGGGTATTTTCTTTGCAGATTTATGGCCAGAGACAGTAGGAATGGTTGAACTGGCCAGTATTATTGTAAAGACACTGAGCAATTAGGGAACAGTAATCCAAGGACTGGGATGACAGCAGAGCAAGGGCATGGACCTAGTTAGAGTGAAATCAAATATCAAAACTTGTTGTTTTTAGTAAAAAACAGTACATTTCTTTTTTACTGCTGGGAATAAACCTAGCCAGGATGTCTTGCATGTGGTGCAGGTGTTCTATCACCAAGTGACAGTCCAAACCTCCGTGACTGTGCTCTGGATTCTGTGGTGTGCCATATGTGTGCTTTTGTCTGTTCTTGGAAGTTGGATGTTCTGTAATGTCCATTGGAAAATTGGTAAATTATTCCTCAAAATAGCCTGTTTCTATTTGGATTATTAGCTTTTTCCACCCTGGAATTCTTTTGTGTCTATATCTCTCCCTACTGTCTGATTGTTTTTTTTTTTTTTTAAGGTTTTTTGAGACAGGGTCTCACTTTGTGGTTCAGGCTGGCCCTGAGCTCAGCCTCAAACTCACGTCACAGCAATCCTCCTGCCTCTGCCTCCCGAGTGCTGGGATTACAGGCGTG
>PVIR01030682.1:0-20072 GCA_004026965.1 Petromus typicus | reverse complement strand
AAAAAAAAAAAAAAAAAAAGCATGTGCAATTTGTCAAGTCATCCATCTGCAGAGGTGTCACTACAAATTTCTTTTAGACTGCACCTTATCGAGTTGGAAAAATTTCTCAATAGACACACACTGGAGTTATGTTTCTGCTGTCATTATTTCTCAGTAGGCCAACCTTTTTCTAAAAAAGAGTGATAGTTGGTTCTTCTGTTAACTTTGTTATCAGGTTTTATTAGTTTATTTATTTATTGGTAGCAGGGATCCAACTCGTGACTTTGTGCTTGCCAGACAGGTGCCAGAACCACTGAGCTAATTTCCTGGCCCCATCAGATTATTTTTTAAAATTATCTTTATTGGTACATTATGAATACACATGATAATCGCATTCAACATTAAGAGTTTGTACCAGAATATGACATGACTTGATTCTCATTTTTTCCCTTTTCCCCCTGCCCTGCATCCCCTACCCCCATCTACACAATCTTTGTTTTCTTTTTTATTATTACCACATTCATTTTCCTGTTATTTACCCTTACACTCTTTCCTTTTAAGTATTTTCTACTTCACAGTATCAACTATCCATATTATTTTTAAAAGACAAAATAGAAGCTACTAGTAACAGCTACCACCATGTCATGCTTAGTCAAGATACCTGAATAACAAAAGGCATGTTAGGTACTGAAAGCCCAAACTGAGAATTTAATTGGTAACTTTGTTGACAGCAAAGTAAATTTTGCTAAAGCAGGTTACAATGCTTGCTTTATAAACTGGAGAAACTGAATTTCTGAGTATTTTCTTTTCAGAAGAGGTTTTAGTACTATAAGCCTTCTGGGACTACTCACCTAAAGAATGGTATTTAAAGACATTTACTTCTACAAGCATGTCTAATTCTAGCTTTCATGCAACTCAAATTAAGTGGATATATCTGGACCCATTACTTAATCAATTAGTATTAAAGGACTTACATACCTAGTGTACTGCTTTCTGTCCTAAAATTCTAATTTGTGTGCAATTTTTTTTTTTTTTAGGTTTTGTTTTTTGAGACAAAGTCTCGCTTTGTAGTTCAGGTTGGCCCTGAACTTACAGAGATTATTCTGGCTTTAATCATAAAGGTAATTATTTAAGATTTTAGTTTTAAATATGCAGGCAATTCCCTAGGACACTTCCTTATATGGAACATTTAATTTCCCAGGACTGCTGGTCAGATGAGGTGGCATTATTAAAATTCAGTATAAACTGAATGCAGACTTGCTGGGGGTTGAATTCAAAACCTCATTCATGGTAGGTAAGAACTAGTGCTGAGCTATATCCTCACCCTAAATGGGAAAACTGTATATTTTTTCCTTTTAATGTAGATATTCTTAAAAACTTAGCTTAAGAAACGTTAAATATCTTAACTGCATCCTTAAAATATTTTTCAATTAGGCCAGGGATTTAGCTCAGTGGTTCTAGAGCCTGCCTTGCAAGCCCAAGGTCTTAATTCAACCCCTCGTAACCACATACAACAATGCCGGGTGTGGTGACTCATGCACACCAGCAATCAGCACCATGTATCACAATGCCAGGTATGGTGGCTCACACCTGTAATCCCAGTACTTGGGAGGCAGAGGAAGAAGGATTGCTTTGAGTTCAAGGCTAGCCTAGACTACATAGTAAGCTCAGGGCCAGCCTGCACTACAAAATGAGACCTTATCTCAAAAAAAATAACCCCCAAAACACAAAAACCATATTTTTTAATTAGAATGAAAGTTATTTTGCTAGGAAATAAAACTGATGTAATGATAGTTATTAGCATATTACCTAAAATAAATGACAGGCATGAAAATTATAAAAACAAAATTAAAAAAATTTTGAGGAACTGTCATAGCCTGAGAAAACTTTACTAAATGTAATGTGGTTTCTTAGATAGGAACTTAGAAGGAAAAAACCCCAGAAAAATTAAGGAAAGAGGAATAAAATTTAGTTTAATTAATAACTGCATAAACTGGTTCATTAATTGAACTAAATGGATTCTAAAAAATGTAAAATATTGACAAAAGGAGGGTGATTTCAGGGTACACAGGAATTCTCTGTATTATCTTTACAATTTTTTTTAAATCCAAAACTATTTTTAAATTATTCAAGAAAAGGATAGTGAAAAGAAACATTCTGAAAATACTACTGCTAATTTTATGATCTGTGAATTCATAAGACGAGAGAGTACATTTTTCTGTTTTGAAAGATTCTTTTCTTAGGTCTATATGATTGAGCAATGTATTTTAAAGTTCTTTAAAATGACAGTTTAAGGTAATTAATAGTTTTTACCCTTTCGAGTGTGATTTCTTCATATTCATAATCTGCATCAGTGCCATTAACCTAATGAGAGAAAAGAAAAGTAGCTCAGAAATTCAGTGAAAAAACTGAAATGGCAAGATAACTTTTTCATGACTTATTAATGAAACCTGTTAAATGTGACAATGATCAAATAAAATAGCTTCATTTTAACAATTTTAGAGATATCCAAGAAGTGGAAGAATACAAATGTGACTGCACTGACATTGATAGTACTATGACTTTCAAATACAGGAAAGGTACTTTTAGCTTTTACTGAACTGATTTTTTCCATTCATCTAATGTAACTCTTCCTACTTTGAATACTTCAACTTTGTCAAAAACTATCACCTTTCATTTTCATTGCACTACCAATGAATGCAATCTACCCAATTGTTTAGCTTACCATTTCCCTTTGCCCAAATCATGATTTAAAAAGACAAATCTTTTTAAAGCTCTCTTTTTACAGAAGTAGTTTTCCAGAAATACCCCAACTGTACAGGATGGTTATCAAAGCGCTGTGTGAAGTTACCTACCATTTTTATTTTTAACATAAGTATCTGTAATTTCATCTTTTTCATACACATCATGTCATTTGAACATCTGTTCTCATCACATATTATACTGCATAATTTTCCATCCCCACATATAAACTTCAACACTGTCATAAATTTCATTATTTTAATTAAAGTCAATTCACCACCCAAGATCTTGCTTATATTTTACAGACCAAGGGTTTTCTCTTATTCCCTTCAAATTATTCACATTTCTTTCCTTAACAAAATAACTCTCATGTTAAGAGCTGATGAAGGCTATGGAATTCAGGTTAATCTGGGTTTGAATTCTTGCTTTAAAATGTCTACTGATAAGCTGAGCAAAATATTAAATCTAATTCAAAGGAGACTGTGACCAATAACATTTCTGAAAATGTCTCCTATCTTTCATTCAACACATTCTTTTGCAATATGACTAAATCGTTTTATTATAAGAGACAGTCTATTGCCTTTCCCTTTGTTTCTAGGGAAGCCCTGACTACTTTTGATTAAAAAAAATGAAACACAGGCCCAGGATTTAGCTTAGTGGTTCCAGCACCTGCCTTGCAAGCCCAAGGTGCTGAGTTCAATCTCCAGTAAGCACATACCACAATGCTGGGCATGGTAATTCACGTCCATCAGCAATCAGTACCACACACCATAATGCCGGGTGTGGTGGCTCACACCTATAATCCTAGCATTTGGGAGGCAGAAGCAGGAAGATTGCTGTGAGTTCAAGGATTGATTGGGCTACAGAGTGAGTTCAGGGCTGCCTGAACTACAAAAGCAAGACCCAGTCTCAAAACAAACACATGGCTGATGCTGTGTACTTTCTGAGGCTATATCATATGATACTTTGTAATATTTGTCTTTGTACAATGTGAGTAAATTCAAATAGCTTAGAGGGGAACCAAAGCCATGTGAGTGAGGTTATTTTGGACCTTCCAGCCTTTTCCAGTGATAACCCAAAACTAAATAAACAGAACAATCCAGTTAAGCCAGGGAAATAATGAGAATAATAAGCGTTGTTCTTTTTAAGCCAGGAAGTTATAGGATGGCCTATTATGCGGTGATAGATATCCACAACAGACATTACAAAACCCATATAAGCTACTTTGCTTTCTTTGTCACACTGTATGAAAGTAGGTCCAGGAAAGGCAGTAAAGTTCTTTTCTTGGAGTTTCTGAAATTCATCTCTACTGCCTAAGTTTTCAACTCTAATTCTTGTGGTGCTCATGGATACCAACCCAACTGCTATTTTGATTTTTCTTCCTTTTTGCCTCTCTAGTTTCAGAGATTATGTATACAACAGCATTTGTATTTTTTAATATACAATTTCTGTGTATCTAGGATACAGAGGTACCTCTTTGTCAACATGAGTGGAAGTCCTCTTTTATAAGTAAAAATAAAATGACATGCAGTATTCTTTCTTCTTTATTAATTTAAAAGTAACTTTGTCCCTTCCTGTTTTAACACTATGAATGAATCCATTTACATTCTGTACTATTACTTTCTGCTTTATTTTCATTAGCTTTTTAAAAAAGATTTGAGTTAAATGCTCAACTCATTTTGCTTACTTTTTCTGTCTTTGAAACATCCACTAAAATTTATAAATTTTCCCCAGCACATGGGTTTGGTCAAATCCCACAACCGTTACACTGGGCTTTATTTTTGTTCATTTGTTTATCTCTAAATAGTCTAGAAGTCTTTAAAAAAAACATATTTCCAAGTAAGTGTGCTTATAAGGTCCTTTTGCTAACATGAAAATTTTGGTACTGAGTCTTATGATTGCTGCTTTAAGGAAAAAAGTACACAGATTTTTATCCCTAAGTCTATAAACAAGGCCAACATATATTCCTAATTAATTGATGCCAGGTCATGATGTAGGTTTCAAAGTAGCACCAAGGGATTTTAAAAAGTAAAAAGTGAATAGTCCACAGAGATCCCTAGAAACCTTATTTCTCAATCTTTGCTAACTTAAACCATCTGACAGCTTCAAATATAAAGATAATTCAGCAGCATAAACCATTCATATTAGGCTATGAGTCAAGATAAATTCTCAATGGGGCCGGGGAGTTAGCTCAGTGGTTCCGGCACCTGTCTTGCAAGCACAAGGACCCGGGTTCGATCCCTGGTAACCACATACAATACTGGGTGTGGAGACTCACGCCCAGCAGCAACCAGTACCATGTACCACAGTGCCAGGCGTGGTGGCTCACGCCTGTAATCCCAGCACTCGGGAGGCAGAGGCAGGAGGATTACTGTGCTGTGAGTTTGAGGCTGAGCTCAGGGCCAGCCTGAACCACAAAGTGAGACCCTGTCTCAAAAAACCTAAAAAAAAAAAAAAAAAAAAAAAAAAGAATAAATTCTCAAAAATACTGTTTTTGGGGATGACAAAAATGTAGTATTTACTCTTTTAGCAAACTTTAAGTATACATTATTATTAAATGTAGTTGTCATGTTGTATGAAAGAAACTGTAACTTATTCCTCTAGTATAATTGAAATTTTATATCCAATGAGCAATATCTTCTCAGTCCCTTCCCTTACTCCTGGCCTCTGGTAACCACTGCTCTATTTTCTGTTTCTTTGAGTTTTGATTATGTAGGATTCCATACATAAATACAATTATTCAGTGTTTGTCTTTTTGTGCTTGGCTTATTTCACTTTGTGTAATATCCTCCAGGTTCACCCCTTTCACTGCAGATAACAAGATATATCCAAGGTACCTTTTTTTTTGTTTGTTTGTTTTTTTGAGACAAGGTCTTGCTTTTGTAGTTCAGGCTGGCCTGGAGCTCACTATGTAGCCCTGGCTAGCTTAGAACTCACAGCAATCCTCCTGTCTCTGCCTCCTGAGTGCTGGGATTATAGGTGTGAGCCACCAAGCCTGGCAAGATATCCTCCTTTTGACTGCTACTCAGTATTACACTATACACATATGCTGTACTTTCTTTAACATTCATTTGTTGACAGACACTTAGGTTGTTTTCACACCCTGGCTATTATGAATAATGTTACCATGAACACAAGAGTCCATACATCTTTGATACAGTGATTTCATTACATTTGGATATACATTTGGATATACACTCAGAAGTGGGACTGCTGGAACATGTGGTAGCTATCATTTTACTTTTCTGGGAATTCTCCATACTATTTTACATGAAGACTATGCAGGTTATACTCCTACCAACAGTGTACAAAAGTTCCCTCTTCTCCACACTCTCACAACACTCATAATCTTGTATTTTGACAACAGTCACCAAAACAGGTATGAAGTAATATCTCATTGTGGCTTTAATTTGTTCCCTGATGATCAGTGTTACTATAATATTTTTCAATTGTTTGTTGGCCATTTATAATTTATTTTTTCAGGAATGTCTGTCTTTTCAGGTCCTTTGTCCTTTTTTTTTTTTTCCTTTGGTGGTAGCAGGGATTGAACTGGCTCTCTTGTGCTTCCAACATAGGTGTGGTACCACTTGAGCTAAATCCCCAGCCCTTTGACCATTTTTAGGTTAGGATATTTGTTGTCTTGTTATTGATTTTTTTGAGTTTCTTATGTAGTCTGGCTATTTCCCCTTACACATACTTATCTCTGTTCTGACAATTATTTCCTTTGCTGAACAAAAGCTTCATGCAGTCCTATTTGTCTATTTTTGCTTTTGGGTCACATCTTAAATATCTGTTCTCAGCTCATCATCAACAAGATTTTCCCCCTATGCTCTCTTCTAACAGTTTTACATTTTTAGTTATTAACATTTAAATCTTTAATTCACTTTGAGATGATTTCTGCATATGGAGTAAGACAGTCTAATTTCATTCTTTTGACATATGGATGGTTATTTTTTCCAACATCATTTACTGAAGAGACTGTCCTTTTTCCATTGTGTGATCTTAACATCTTTTTAATTTCACAAGCACAAGGTCACAGGTTCAATTCTGGGTACCAAAACAAAAGTAAAATTAATTACTTGATTTTGGAAGTGTGATGACTGCAACCAGGAAAAAAAAACTGTCCTGAGGCAGCAACTGGAAACTTTCTTCCTGTCCTATAGTCATACAGCCTTATGGTTCTAGATCTTTTCCTACCATTTCCTTTTAACTATGAATTATTCTCTGGAGTCCTTTAATAAGTCAACAGACACAGGGGCAACCTTAGAGACCCCAATATACCTTGCTTAGTAGGAAAAATATTAGTTCAGTAATAGATCACATAAACTTGCAATTGTACAACTTTTACTCTTTTGCTTGGTATACTTGCATTCAATCTAATCTAATCTAACCTTGCATTCAATCTGTTGGCAATTTTCCTAAAATGCCCATATTTATTTCTTTTATGATACTATAATTTGGTTAGTTTTCATCCAATACTCTTTCAGCTAAAAGGGTATAAAAACATTCATTCACTGACTCTGCCCCTTAACAAAATATATTTTAACAAAGAAAACAAGGAGAGAAAAGAAAATGTGAATAAAAGTACAAAGAAAATTTTGTTTGACTAAATATTCTGTTTCAGTATGGAAGGTAACAGTGAATAAAAAGAAGAATCTGGAAAAGGCACGGAACAACTTTTTAGTTTGGTGTTGTTTTATTATTTCAAGTTTTTCCATAATCTGAAGATATATGATACATCTATATTCATATAAGCAGAATATAAAGCAAGCCAAACAAAATGTTTTAAAGTACAGTCTGCAAGTAACCAGTTAAAAGCTGGGAAAAAGGATTTTCATAGTCTGTAAATTATTGGATAAAAACTACCACCACCACCCTCCAAACCCAGAAACATAGACAGGCACTATTTCTACTTTAAAGCAGGGAGACTATTTCTTTATCTCTAAACATATTTTTCTTTGAAGTGGAAAAAACGTTATGTAACTCCTATTCCTTTGGTTTTTCATCTTTCAAGCAAAGAAAACTTTTTGAAAGTTAGTTTAATCAACTTAAAAGTACAGACTTATAACTATTTTAACATGAATACACATACATATCTTTTTACTAAAAATCTAGCTACTCAATTAGACTTTTTAAATGATTGAATATATATTACTATGTAAATTATTACAGGTCAGAGACTTTACTGAAAGTTGGCACCATGATTTCAAAATTAAACCATAAATTTCTACTTCAATATTTCTGTTTTATATAAACATGAAAAAATAAGCAAATCAAACAGGATAGTACTGGTTCATTTACTAAAGGAATTACAGGTACAGCACACAGTGGACGTACACTTTGGTAAAATGTATTAGAGAAAATCATGATGTGATCCTTGTATCAAAAATGGAACAAGAAGCTGGGCATGGTGGCTCATGCCTGTAATCCCAACACTTGGGAGACAAGAGGCAGGATTTCCAAGAGTTAGAGGCTCTCTGGACTACATAGTGAGTTCAGGGCCGGCCTGAACTACAAAGTGAGACCCTGTCTCCAAAAACAAACAACAACAATAACAAAAAAGGTAGATGGAGAAGAAATGGAACTTACATAAGTTGGTGTTTCCACGCTATCTGTGTTAACCAGTACTGGAGGAGGATTTGCCTTTAAAGTAAGAATTATAAATGTGTTAGATTAACAAGAACATCAAAGTATGCATATTAATATTCACAAATGTTTGAATTTTATAAAAGACTTACAAGTTTTTTCTTTCTTTCTTTCCTGTTTTTTCCTGGCAGTGGGGATCAAACTTAGGACTTTGTGCTTTCCAGACAGGCATTGTGCTGCTAAGCTAAATCCCTGGCCCTAAGAATTGCTATTTTTTTAAACTATGACTTTATATGGACTTTTTATATGTTAAAGCAAACATACTGTTTCTGGCAACAAGTGAAAAAACTATATATAAATAGGTATAATAGATTTTGCTAGAGAAATAAATTGCTAATTCGCTAAAACACAAAATTTTAAGATTTACAGACAAGCTTACACAGTCTTCACATAAATAGCCTGAACAAGCACTCTATCACTGACCTACACCCTCAGCCTTTTCATTATATTAAGGAATATTCTGTAGCATAACAAAAACAACTCTTCTGTAGAAATCCAGGTTTTTTAAATTCTGACTTTCAATCATTTTGCTACCCAGAAAAAACTTATTTTTGGCTGAATTACTGCTCTCCACTGCACACTATTTAGGGAATAACAGTTTGTTACAGCATAAAAAAAAAAAGTAGGATAATGTACATCTAATTAAGTTTGAAATGAAAAAAGCTTGATTTTCCAGTTAAGTTAGAAGTTATCTGTATGTGGAGAACCAAAAAAGAAAATTTAATTAACAACAAATGAGAAACCCCAGAAAACTCATATAATTCCCTTCAGAACTATTTCCTTTGTATATTTAAGATTAGGAGAGTGCTAAGTATAGAAGCTAGAGGGAAGGAAGGCTGCTTAAGCCCAGGAAATTGAGGCCAGGTACACAACACGGCAAGACCCTTGCCTCAGAAAGCAAAAACACTAAGTCAATTATTTGAAGAATAAGAAAGATGTCTATCCCTTAAACAAATTTTAGGAGATATGCTTACAAACATAATTCTCCTAGACTTAAATATAAAAGTTATTTGAAAAAGAACATTATAACTCAAAATAACAGTTTTGTTCACATGTGTATTTCCAAAAGGTAGATATCTGAAATGCAAATAGTAAGTCATTTTCAGCAATGCACTAGATCTGAATAATTACAGGATACAATACTTAAAGAAAACATAGTTTCGTGGTTAAAAAATTATGCTATATAGTATGCATTTGGGCCACATAAAGCAGCAGGTTAAAATTGAGTAATAGTTTGTTAGATATAAACATATTATTAAGTATTTACTGCATGTTCAACCCTACCATTAAATATAAGTATACCTGGGAATAATTCAGTGAAAATCAAACCTAGTAAAAAGTCTACTTGTACAACTGTTGTTAAAGTACAACTGAATTTAGATATCTGTGATTTTACCATTACTTGAAATTATTCTTTTAATTCTCACTTCATTAAGAAACTTCACAATAGAATGTCACTTTATTTTGCTTAAGCTATTATAGAAGAGAACAAGTTTAAAGTTACAAAATAAGTAACACTTCAAATATTATAAGAAAGCCATTTGATTCCCTCAACTAATTTAAGACAAACATATAGTGGAAAAATTTGTTTATCAAAGTCTAATTCATACTAAAAACACAATATTAGTTGTGTGCCATTATCAATTAATCTTCATTGCATACAAGTTATCTTTTGATTCTAATAATCTAAAAAATTTTATTAATGTTAAAATATATACAAACAAATGATACAGTCTCATTTTCAAAGTAAAACTAGAAAATGTGGCAGTTAGTAACTTCTATGAATCAACTAAGAGTGAAGATGAGTTGACTTACAGCTGGATAATAAGTATATATATAGAGCTCACCATACTACATATACTTTAGTATTTTGAATTTTTACGTAACAGAAAGTGAAACCATATGATAGTCAAGTACTCAGTTTATAAGAAGATAATGGTTAAAGCAGTTGCGAGATATGGGTTATGAATGCTATTAGGATATTATCATTCAATTTCATTTCAGAATAAAGATAAAAATGATGACACTTTAACTTGAAACAGATAAGCAACATGGCTAACATGCTGAATGACTGATGATACTAAACCACAGGAAACTTGAAAGTGGACAAAGCCAATACATTTTCATGTTAGGCATTAATCAAGAATTTTCATCAAAACAAATGTCAATATGCTGAAAAATAACTAGCAATCTGAATAAGACATCATAAAGATGGTTCAAAATAATAGCTTTCAGAAATGATGCTCAAGAGACAAAAGCATATGAACACCTCAAGTAATAGCCACCTAAAGCATAAAATTATGAGACTGAGTTAACAGATGAATTAAAATAACTATCTTGAAATAAATTATACTTTAGTAATTTGAAATATTCTAATTTCCCAGGTAACAAAATACAGAAATGGTCTCTGGTAAAGGGGAACAGAATTTGAATGGCTGTGGAAGGTATGGTATTTGTGACTTTAAAAGATTCCTATCTTACCATTGTATCTAAAGCCACCTTCACAGCAAAGCTAAAAATCAGGCTGCTTCACAAAGATTAAACAAAGAAAAACTGACTATGGAAAATACTTATTTTTAGGTAGCCGGAGGACAAGAAAACTGAAAAAAGCTGATCTGGCCAATTTAAGACATTTTACTTGAGTAGGACAGAAGGTAGCACAACAGGTAACATGTAATTATTCACTTTACTTACAAGGAAATTAAACAAGACTGGAAAATAATATTTTAAAGCTATCTCAAGTGTAGAAAAAAAATCACCTATTTCACTTCAAGTGATGCTGTATCTCAAGCCCTGGGTCTTTCTCGACCTCATTTTATCATTCAGTGACATCTGATTATAGCAAACTGCAGTTTGATTGAAGCTCATTTTTCTGTCTTTGAAGACAGAGCAATATCATTATCATCTACCCACACCCACGAGGATGACATGAGGCCCTAAGAAGTAATATAAAAGTATGTTGTACATGATTGGAAGCTATATAATTACTTACTAGCTATACACTGCATAGTGTACATTTCAATTTGGACAGTCAAGTCCTGCAAATTACTTAAGAGATTAGGGGGAGGGTTAGTAAAAGAGCAAAGATATTCTGGAAGGAAGCATTAACAATTCCTAAGACTGACTCGTGTCAGTAACAGTATCTATGAAACTTAATTTTGTTCATTCAACATTTAATTTTCACCCCATTAACAAAAACTCTTGTAGTGATTGGTTCATAATGGACTGAAACTATCTTAAAAATTTCAGAGGGCAAAAATGCATTTTTAAAACTGAAGTTAAAACAACTAAGATCCAGTTTTTAAAAATAGGTTAAATGAAGTTTAGAAAAGGCTTTTTTACAATTATATTTTACTATTTCTACTAAACATTTATGTAGATTTTATTGTTTATTTACTTAAGTGTATTTTTCTCTTCTATTAAATGAATTCCAATTTGACTACACAAAGCACAAAGAATACATCCTGGAGTCTAGTTTAAGACACAATACATTAAAAGTTAAATGCTTTCATTGAATTGATCATTGTAGGTTAAAGTGATTATATAAAGAGATGGGATAGATTTCTGGGAAGATGGCAGAGTAAGAAGTACAACAATGTGCTTCTCCACCTAGATAGCAATTGTAGTAGTAAAATCTCCCTGGTAGGACTATGCTGGAATTCCAGTGAAGACTCACAACTTAAGGTGGAGATCTGGATAGCAAATTCAGTTCATTTTGGTCACTTTCCCTTTCAGGACAGTAATAGCTACCTATCTCCTTCCCCTGAAGCCTGTGGCAGGCACCTATAAAGTGCTCACTGAACAGATTGATTCATTGACTGGTTGATTGATTTATAAGACACCATCTTGCTTGTAGTTCAGGCTGGCCCTGAGTTTACTATGTAGCTCAGTTGAACCTTGAACTCATAGCAATCCTCCTGCCTCTGCCTCCTGAATGCTGGGATTACAGTTGTGAGCCACCACGCCCAGCACAAAACAGTTCACATACAGCTGGCAAGAGTAGGAACGGACAAAAGAATATTGTGTCTTCCAAATACTAGAGATCTGTGCACTGTTGAATATACCTCTGATCAGAGAAATAGACAAAAAGGCAGTGGCCACTGTTCTGGTGCCTCCACACTGTTGCATGACCTCCCCACTTCCAGCTAGAATGACTTTCAGGGGCCCCTTCCCTCACTTCTCTCTTTTCTCTTTTGGAACAGACACTGAAAAGAGGCTATTAAAAAGTGACCACATACATGGGGCAAACTGAAAAGCTGGAAATAAGCAGGCTTAGCAAATATCTTGAGAAGACCTCAAGTTTATACCTCAGGTTGACTCTGCAGCCTGTAATAACCAATAAAATAAAACATTAACAATGAGAATCCCATAGAAGGAGTATAGGTATCATTCAAGAAAAAAAAGGCAAGGCATACCAAGGAAGAGGAACACGTATGTGTATAATCCATTCAGAAAGGAAAAGACAAACCCAATTGTTCCTGTAGAAGATCTGATAGCGTATCTCCTATACAAATAATTTAAAACTTTTAAATATGCTCAAAGAACTAAAAGACATGGACAAAGCCAAGGAAATGATATATGATCAAAGTGGAAACACAGACACTTAAAAAGAAACTAAAAGGAAATTAAAGTAAATGAAATGAAAAACACACTTGTGGGATTCAAAAGCAGACTTGAGCAGGCAAAAGAATCAGTGAACTTCAACCATGTAACAGTTTATACTGTGTCACTTGGGCACTACATCTGTTTACCTATGACTATCTGAGCATCATTCTAGCAGGTGTCATTAAACCAGTTGATTCTTGTACTGAATAAATTTGACAAAATTATTTTTTTATATTTCCTGTTATATTATCTCATAAAATTAATGAAAAATGCAATTTTTGATCATGTTATATTTAAATAATCTCACTGATAAGTGGTTAAAGTAAAACAACGGAAACTGACTAAAGAACAGAAATAATAAAGATTTAAGAAATATAATATGGTCTAAGAAATCTACCAAGAACAACATACATACTGTGGGAATCCCATAAAGAGAAGCGAGAAAGGGGAAGAGAGAATAATTTAAAGATACATTGGGCCAAACCCAAGTCTGGAGAAAGATATGAATATAAACAATGCCCAAAGAACTCCAAGATTAAGTCAAAGAGATGCACACTGAGACACATTCTGATGAAATTTGTCAATGATCAGAAACAAAGGAAATTCTTGAAAGCAGCACATACAAAAAATCCTCAATAAGGTTTTCAGCATATTTCTCATGAGAAAGTTTGAAGGCCAGAAGGTCCTGATGAAGTGTTGAAAGAAAATGAACAATAACAAAATTCTTAAACTTCTATCCAGCAGAACAGTCTCTCAAAAGTAAGGAACAAAGATATTCTCGAATGAACAAATCCTGAGGAACTGCATGACAATGTCCTAAGATTGCTGACTACTGCTCAAAGTAGTCCTACAGGTTAAAATAAAAGGACACCTAATAGTATCTTAAAAATCATATGAAGAAGTAAGATTTAGTAAAGATAAAGCTAGTACAGATTAAGTACACCCTATCCAAATGTTTAGGACCAGAAGTATTTCAGGCTTTTGAGGCAGGGGTGGGGAGATACGCAAAAATTATAAACATCCGTATATGTAATAGAAGTCCATAAAAATATAAAACAAAAATTGGCAACAAAAAAAGGGAGAAACAGTTCTAAAATATTATCTGGAGCTTTGAACACTCCAAAGACTGCTGAACAGAAGACTCAGAAGAGAAGAAAGAAAATAGTGGAGATAAACAACATAATAAATCTAGTACACTGATATATACACAACACTGTCTAAGAATATGAATTTTTCTCAAGTGCACAATATTGACCATACCTCACAAGATGAGCCTCAAGAGATTAAAAACAAGTAGTATGCAAAGTAACTTCTCTGACCACAAGTTAATCTCTGACCATAAGTCAAGAGTCAATAACAAAATGAAAATGGGAAAATTCACTGATCTGTGAAAGTCAAACAAAGCATTCTTAAGCAATGAACGGATCAAAGAACAAAATCACAAAGGAAATTAGAAAATACCTACAAATAAATAAAAAACACAACATAAGAAAATTTATAAGAGTAAATATGATAAAAATAGTGGTAAAGGTGAAACTTATTGTTAAAAACACATTAAAAAGATTAATCTCAAATCAGCAGCCTAATATTACAATTTAAGGAACTAGAAAAACAAGTTATACACAAAGCTAGTAGAAAGAGCTCAAAGCACAGAGTATGAAAAAAATTCAATACAGAAAATAAAAACAAAACTTGGAGGCTTACAAAGATCAATAAAATCAACAAGTCTTAGCTAGATGGAATTTAAAATCAGAAGAAATTCAAATTACTATAATCAGAAATGAAAGCAGACATTATTACCAATTCTTTTCCCCTTTTTTTGAGACAGGGTCTCACTTTGAAGTTCAAGCTGACCCTAAACTCACTATTGTAGCCCAAGCTAGCCTTGAACTCAAGGCAGGCCTCCTGCCTCTGTCTCTCAAGTGCTGGATGACAGGAGTGAGCCACGACGCTCGGCATTATATGTGGTACGGGGGATTGAACTCAGGATCTTGTGCTTGCCAAGCAGACTCCAGAACCATTGAGCTAAATCCCTAGCACCAGAACATCTCTTATGAATACTGTTGTAAAAATTCTCAATAAAACACTAGCACACAAAATCTAGCAGTACATTAAGACTATACACCATGATCAACTGAGATTGATTAATATAATGTGAGATGGTTCAACAAACAAAAAGTGATTGATGTAATCTTATTAACAGACTAAAGGGGAATAACACATGATCTTCTAAATTGATGGAGAAAAAGCATTTGACAAAATATACTATCATATGAAATACTCAACAAATTAGAACTAGAGAACTATGAAAATATTTTCATCATGAAAGGCATGGTATATGGACACAACTCCTACATTATCATACTTAGTGAAAAACTGAAAGCTTTTCCTTTAAGATAAGGAAAAAGGTTAAGATACTTGCTTTTTTCACTGTATTGTACTGAACATAACGCCAGTAGAATAATGAATCTGAGGCCAGAGTAATCTAGCAAGGAACATAAACATAAAATTCAAATTGGAACCAAAGAAGCAAAATGGTCTGTTAATAAGTGAATTTATCATACATATAAAAGTTTGCAACATCCATAAAAAGGGGATGGGAATGTGGAAAAAAATTTGTTATAACAGCTACAAAAAACGTTTAAAAACTAAGAAATTCAGCAAAACTACAGCAGACAGAAAATCAATACACAAATATCAGTTGCATTTCTTTAATGATAAACAATCCAAAAAGGAAACTAGCCACTCTGCAACAGCATCACAAAGAATACTTTGGAATTAATCAAGGAAGTAGAAGGCAAGGAAAATTACAAAATATTTCAGAATGAAATTAAAAATATATGAAAAGAAACTAAACGTTTATGGACTAGAAGAAATAATATTTACATCAATGCTATCCAAATGAACAAACACATTTAATACTATTTCTATCACAGTTATAATTATGTTTTAAAGGAAATAGAAAAATATCCTAAAATGCAGATGAAATATCATGGGATCCTAGTCAAAATGATCCTCACAAAGAATTAAGCTGGAGAACTCAAATTTCCTGAATTCAAAACATTCTACGCATGTACAGTAATTAAAACAGTACAGTACAGTCACAAAGACAGACATATAGACTAATAGAAGAAAATCAAGAGCAGAAATAAACATCATAGATAAACTTTACTTAAATGGATCTACTACCAACATGCAATATTTCAAACTGGAAAACTCTGAGATGAAAACTTTAAAACAGTACATTTGACAATGATTTCTTTAGTATAACACAGGCATAGCCAACAAAAGAAAAAACAATTTTTTCATCAAAGACACTATCAATAGAATAAAAAGGATATCCACAGGAGAAAATATTTGCACATCATCTCTGGTAAGAGACATCGATACTCAGAATATACAAAGAACTCCCAAAACATAACAAAAATCTCAATTATAAAATGGACAAAGATTGTATTAAATTTTTGAAAAAAATATGTATATATGGCCAATAAACACATGAAAATGTTTGAAATTACTAATCATTAGGGAAATGAAATAAAAACAATTTTGATTTCACATCTATAAAGCTGGCTACTATCAAGAAAGTAGAAAAGACATATGGCTGAAGGTGCAGAGAAATCAGAATTTTTTGTTACTGATGGTGAGAACACAAAATGGTATATGCACTGCAGAGAATAGTATGATGATTCCTTAAGAAAATTAACAATAATCAGGAACAGTGGTTCACAACTGTAATTATAACTACTAGTGTAGTTGAGGCAGGAGGAATCTGAGTTCAAGGACAGCTTGGACAACTCAGCAAGATCCCGTCTCAAAATAAAATAGGATTGGAGATGTAGGTCAGTAGTAGAGCACTTAGCTACCACTGCCTGTATGCAGAGTTCCTGGGTTCAGTTCCCAGTCATAACATGTAATATAATGTAATGCAACACAATATATTACCACATGATAAAGGACTTCTATCTCTAGGTATAAACCAGAATGAACTAAAAAGTGTCTTTAAGACATTTTTACATCTATATATTTTTTTTTTTTTAGACCAGGGTCTCACTTTGTAGTTCAGGCTGGCCCTGAGCTCAGCCTCAAACTCACATCACAGCAATCCTCCTGCCTTTGCCTCCTGAGTGTTGGGATTACAGGTGTGAGTCACCACGTCCAGCACTGTGGTATGTGGTACTTATTGCTGCTGCATGTCAGTCTCCATGCCCAGTATTGTATGTGGTTGGGGGTGGTGGGAGAAGGGGAGATATCAAATTCTGGGCCTGTGCTTGCAAGACAGGCACCGGAACCACTGAGCTAAATCCCCGGCCCGTTACATCCATGTTTATAGCAGTATTATTTACAACAGCTAAAATGTGGACACAATTCAAGTACCTTTGATATATGAATGGATGTATGGAAAACTGCATGTGAAATATGGAATTATTCAGCTTTCAAGATTGAGGTTCTGACATATTCTACAATGTTTGAACCTTTAGAACATAATGCTAAGTGAAGTAATCCAGCCCCTCCCACAAGAAAACTATGTTATGATCTCCGCTTACACGAAGTAGTTAGACTAGCAAAATTACAAGGACATAAATAGACAGTGGATAGTGTAGGCTGGAGGAAGAGAATGGGAAACTGTTGTTTAATGGGGAGCACAATGTTAGTTTTGCAAAAGTTCTGGTGAATGATGACAGGTGATGGCTGTGGAACGGTATCAGTGTATTCAATACAACTATATTTTATGCAGCATGGTTTTTACCACAAAAATAAAATTTCATAAAATGTGACATTGAAGTCTTGAGAAAATGCATCAAACATAAATTGAACAAAAAATTATTCTACACAAAAAGCCTGTTCTTTTTCCCACACTTATGATGAAAGACAAACTATTGAACTAATCCAGATTATAAGACTACAATGTGATGAAAATCAAATGTAATATGGCATTAAAATGGCCAAAGGATCTATCTTTGATTTCATTTTTTTGTATGAAGAACATTAATGGAAGAAGTATTACACATAATTAAGATTTGTATATCAGATAATAGCATTGAAGTCCTGTAACATTCCCATTTAGCTCATTGTTCGGTAATAATATTTTTCTTTCTCAAAAAATAGTACTATACGATATTAGTTTTAAGGGGAAAGGAACATTTCTAAATAATTCACAAAAAATATTAACACCTGGCAATCTGCTGAAAAGTATGAGTCTTTTTTTTTTTTTTACTGTTCTGTCACTATGTATAAGCTTGAAATTATCTGAAAATAAAAATAATACAAAACAAGCAAACAAAATGCAAAGCAAATAGTATGAAGGAACTGCAGTCAAGTATTAGTTTATAATTTTAAAAGTTTCACCTACATAATCCAAATGATGCTATTTTTAAGATTACTCATAAAATGAAAAATAAATCAAGTTTTCTGTTAACAATACTAGCAATCCAATAATTTAGGAAACAACATTCAGCTTGTGAACTCTGGAAGATCCAAGGCAACAGGTGGCTCTGCTAGACATATACCTCTAATGCAATTATTTTCATGTCATGTGGGAGTTATCTAACTTCTCTTAGAGGACAACAATGTTTTATTCACTGTGACATTTAAGCCAAACTGTCAATTTGATTGACTTGGGGGCAACCTTGGGGGTATTAGTAGTGCTTACTTCCAGGTATGTTTCCATGGTCACGGAGACATGACCTTGGGTACTTTGATATACATGATCCCTGGCCCTTTCTCTCTGGCAGTGATCCTCTGCTCTCCTTCCCAAATGCCGTAAACTGAGCAGTTCTGGGTCTGTCACACTCTTCTGCCATGTTTCCGCCTCTGAGACAAGACTGAATCTCCTCAAATTGTGAGTCAAATTCAACCTCTCTTTTAACTTATGGGTGTCATTTATTTTAGCATTTGCAGTGTTTCCCCTTTATCATGAGGAGTATGTTCCAAGATGTTCTGTCAATGCCTCGAACCATGGCTAATACTGTACCCTATAAAAACCTTTTTACTGTATATGCTCATGATAAAACAACCACAGAAAAGATTAAGAATAACAAATAGAAAGACAGTAAGTATAATGATATGCAACATAAGTTATTCAAAATATGTAAGTTGTTATTTCTGGAAGTTTCCATTTAATTTTTTTTTTTTTTTTAGGTTTTTTGAGACAGGGTCTCGCTTTGTGGTTCAGGCTGGCCCTGAGCTCAGCCTCAAACTCACATCACAGCAATCCTCCTGCCTCTGCCTCCCGAGTGCTGGGATTACAGGCGTGAGCCACCACGCCCGGCTCCATTTAATATTTTTAACCATGGCTGGCCACACATAACTGGCACCACAGAAAGCCAAACCTTGGTTAAGGAGAGACTATTTCCCATGACTGGAAAAATTACAATTAAATTGCATCAATCCTCTCTGAAGTACATACATACATACATATTTTACATATATAATAGCAATAAAGCATTTTTACCACAACTTTAATTATATGACAGCTCTTGACAGAAATAAAAGTATAACAGCATCTAGTTTCAACGTAGAGAACTTATTCTGAGGAGGAAACAAGCCTGTGGATTTAGGGGGCTGGTATTACAGCGATGACTTGGTTACAATCCTTAAAAAAAAAAGAACTAGCATCTTATTCGCCTACCTTGTTTTTGACTTCATGTGGTGAAACTGAAGTTCTGAGAAGCTGAGAAATCTCCTTATCACCACACACCTAGAAAAGAACGAAGCTAGGAAGAGGGCTATAGAGCTGACTAAAAAGTCTATGCTTTTCAGCCAACTTTTAGTCATTCAATATGCCTTGCTCTGTACCACCCTACAAAAAGCAGCATAATTCCCTACTTGCAGAATGCTTCCATAAAGCTCAAATGACAACCAATAT
Organism: Petromus typicus; assembly: GCA_004026965.1. Taxonomy (NCBI): domain Eukaryota; kingdom Metazoa; phylum Chordata; class Mammalia; order Rodentia; family Petromuridae; genus Petromus; species Petromus typicus. The sequence continues at coordinate 232 of PVIR01030682.1, read as the reverse complement.
AGAAGTACTCTGAAAATATAAAAATACTTTACAAAAAAAGGACAAAAAGAAACACTATACCCTTAAAAATCATCACCCAATCCTTAGCATGTGCTCCCCACTCTGCCTGTTTGTCAGTCTAATTTGTTCCCTTGGCTGGCTTTCAAACTCAATGTGAAACAGAGTAGCGGACTTCCAATTTTAACAGGTAAAGGGAATATAAAATGAGAGGAAGGACATTTGTTTGAATGAC
>PVIR01030681.1:0-19988 GCA_004026965.1 Petromus typicus | reverse complement strand
CTGGCCCCGAGCTCAGCCTCAAACTCACATCACAATCCTCCTGCCTCTGCCTCCCGAGTGCTGGGATTACAGGCGTGAGCCACCACGCCCGGCACTGTGGTATGTGGTACTGGTTGCTGCTGGGTTGAGTGTCCACACCCAGTATTGTTATGTGGTTACCGGGGAATCGAACCCGGGCCCTTGCGCTTGCAAGACAGGCACCGGAACCACTGAGCTAACTCCCCGGCCCTATAGTTTCTTATTTTTTAGACTAGTAACCTATTTGTTTGCTCATCCATCTGGTTTTGCACTAAATATATAATTCAGTTCATAAAGGTTAAAGAGTTGGGTTGTATTTCAGAAATTATATATTTTACAACCAGCATCTGCTCCCAGACAATAATATTGTGCAGCACTGCTTTTAATCACAATGCACTCAAAGATTTAAATTGATATTTAACCCACAGCCCTATCTACTAATGGCAGGAAAATTCATTAATTTGTAATTACTTCTCCCCACTGCCTGGTAAATACCTCAAGCTAATCAACCAAAATAGTTTGCTGGTGTTTAAAAATAACAAATTTTTAGACAGTGCTAATTTATAATGCATCAAGTTAGTAGAACCACAAGCAGGGCCATTTAACCCTAATCACTCTCATCTCTCTGAAAAAGATGAAAAAAGTGAGTCCGGTAGTGATCACAACTCAAGAGGAAAATATTTTCCTACCTTCACTTTTTTATCCACCGAGCAGGTTGCTATAAATCTGTCATCTGTGGAGAATGCACAACAAAGCACTTCATCCTCATGAGCCTTGATTTCTAGAAGTTTCTCTCCTGTTTCAGATTTGAACACCTAGACAAGCAACAATAAAATCTTTTTACTATATACTATATGTTAACTGAGGATTATTACTAAATAAAAATCTATCCTTAAAGGGTCTTGGTCAAAAAAAATAAAAAATCTTAATCACTTTTATTTTGCAAAACAGAAATGCACCTTAACAAAATCATTCCAAAAATTAGAAATTCTATCAGAATTTATAAGCCATAAAGTAGAGATCTATCTATTGTTAAATAAGTAAATAGTACATACCAGTGGGAGAATATAACTTTCACTTACTGAGACTATCCTGGAAAATTCTTAGTGATTAAAAAAAGAAAAATACATTTCATTCAAAGCACTTTCTTTTGGGGGCTTTTGTCAAAAGCTGAAATTACTAAAATTCATAATCAGGTACCACAGAAGTAAGGAATGCAGTTATAATCTTGGAAAGACTAAAATTATTCTAACTATAAAAATTTTAACTAATTTGATCCTCTTTCTTTAAAACCAACAGGAAATCAGGTGTGGCAGTGGTACACACTTGTAATTCTAGCTACTCAGGAGGCTAAGACAAGAGGATCAGAAGTTTCAGGACAGACCTGGCAAGTAAAGAGTCTATCTCAAAATAAAAATTTTTTAAAAGGCTGAAATGGGAGGTTGAGGCAGAATGATCCTAAGTTCAAGCCCAGTCTAGGCAATTTCATAATTTAAAAGGACATGTCTCAAAATAAAAAAAAAAATTACAAGCACTGGAGATGTGGTAGAGTTCAATGGGTTCAATCTTCAATACTGAGAAGAAAAAAAAAGAAACAACTTAAAAATATAAAATAAGAACATTTTCTGAAAATAAATGAGAACTTAGAAGAAAATACTTAAAACACCTTTGGAAATAATCGTGACCAATTCTTACGTATAGTCTAAAATGTATGTCTAAGCCTTTGGTAAATTCTATTATTTAACCTCTGCTTTTCCATCACAGGCTCATGCCCTATGCTACGCAGTCCTTCTGTCTCTAATAATGATTCCTTCATTACCCTTTGCTGGAAAATGGACGCAGGTTGAAAGGCTTATCATCATTCATAGAGTTCCGAATGAGAACCACGTATCTTTAAAATCTCTAAAGAAAGCTGTCATAAACACTCACAGGATTCCGATTTTGCTTCCATTTCTAACGTGCAATTTACTTTAATCTTGGGATTTAAACTATTCTAATCTACACAGGACTTGGCAAAACTCTTTTAGTTTTTCTTTACAGAACTGTATTACCTGTAAAGTTTTATCAGCTCCACAAGAAGCTATCCTCTGGCCATCCTGAGAGAAGCACGCGTGGTAAACAGCATCTGTATGGGGGCGGACAACCAAGCGCGAGAGGTTCTTGATGTTTTTTTTGTTTCTAAATACAAGGAAAAAACACAGAAATCCAGTAAATGAGTACAAAAGTAATGACTTTCTTGCAGTAACAAACCATCTTTTAATATGTTATAGTCCCCAAAATACAAAATGTTTAAATTACTAATATCCACAGGTGAAAAATACAGCTATGAATGGCTGACTACGAGAGAATGTCACAGGCTGAAATGCAGCTGATACAATGGGAAAAAATGAACAGCAAAAAAGTAAAAGTAATGAACTCAACAATTCATAAAGGAACAAAAATTAAACTACATTCATTGACCATCCCAATACATTTTAGCCACTGACTACAACAGGTGATCTGTCTTGCAGAGATGTAATACCAAGCACAATGGCCAGGCCAAATGCTTAGTACTATTTGTAGTAACAGTGAGACTGAGCATTCTCTTTGAATTAGGTGCTATCTCTAGCACCGCGGGGTATCTATGCACACATGCCCAGCACTCTAACCCTCACAACAGGGCACCTGGGCAAGGGAAGCTGAACTACTCATGATCTACTACTCACAGGCAGAGCTGGAATTCAAGCCCAGGCAGCTCAGAGCCAGTCTTATTGTAACCTCCACAATATTCTTTACCAAAGAATATGATGCTTATGGGAGAAAAACAAATACACGAACAACACTATAAAGGGTGACAAGTGCTATGGAGTAAGCGAGGATTGAGGACTCTGTGTTCTAGAACACCGGCAGGTCTAACTCAGCTTCAGCAGGTCAGGAGGGCTGCTCCACTTAGTGAAGTAAAACCTCCACTTTCAAAGAAAATGTGAAAGAATAGTTAACTCCCAGAAGTAGGAAGGTAGGGGAAACACAGGAGATTTCTGATATTTTATTTTGTATCATATGTTTTAAAATCACAAAGTGTGTCAAATAAAAATAAAACCAACAACAACAAAAAAAACTACACTGGAACTAAAGAAACTGTTAAAAACCTTCTCAGATACCACCCCCTCCATGGAATCTCCCTAAATCCCTCAGTTATCTAAATTCAGTACTTAGCAGGTCTATCTGTATTTTACACAGCTTCTGTAGTTTCACTTATCATATTCTATTGTGATTATCTGCTTTAACGTCCTTCCTCACTACTAGATTGGGAGCTCCTTGGGGCACCTACCAACTGAGCTGAGCTCCTTAGAAAAACTTAGACATCTGCTGAACTACACTCAGGAAAGGGAACCACCTCTGGCAACCTGGCTTATATGAAAGCGGCCCAGGGCAATACAAATCATGGTTACCAACCTAGAGTTCAATTCAGACATAAATGATACATATAAGAAAGACAACCGCCCATATTTATTTTTCCAGGTGTAGGAGCAGCATGGCCTACAGAAGAGTACAGGCATAAAGCTAACAGGCTGGGGGTTTAAACCCCACTTTGATGCCACAGAAGCCATGTCAAGCTCTTTGTGCCTCAGTTTACTCACTTGTAAAACAGGGCGATTAATATGTATATTGCAAGATTAAAGAAGATTAAATGTGAAGATTAAATGGAATAACATGTAACTGTTAGTAAGTACTTGGTATTACATAGATGGTAAGTTTTTCTTGCCTTTTTTACTAACTGGTAAGATTAAAGTAAAAGTGAACAGCTCTCTTTAAAGAACCAGTATTCAGTGGACACTTAATAAGATTTATATGAACGGCTAGGTGTGGAGATGCATACCTGTGATCCCAGCACTTGGGAAGCTGAGGCAGGGGGATCATGGGTTATCTGAGGTCACCCTGAGCTACACAGTGAGTTCAAGGCCAGCCTGGACTAAGACTCTGTCTCAATTCCTTCCCAGCCCCTCAAAAAAAGCTATGTGCATGGCAGAGTACAAATTACTGTACAGCCATCATCTCACTTAAATCATCACAGAAGCAGAGCATGGTGGTGCACTTTTATAATTCCAGCACTACTAAAGTAGGATAAGGTACAAGGGTATCCTGAGCTACACTGTTCAGTCCTAGGTCAGCAAGACCCTGTCCCCCAACAAACAAACAAAAAACAAAACAAAACAAGACAAACTGTATTATGTCCATTTAACATGACAGAGAAGTCAAGAACTTGTTCGAAATCATAACACTACTAGGTTCTAGCACAGAGACTCACATCCAGGTCTGTGGCTCCAAAGCCCATGCTCTTGCCCACTATACAGTACTAGGTAACAGGAAGTGAGAAGTTCTGTATAAATAGTAGGAAAGTTTGTCAAAATGGCTTCTTAACAAGGTTCCATTTCTGTGCATTTGGAGGATATAATCATTTTCTCCTATGCTTACTTCTCTGGAACTTTTTTTTTTTTTTTTTTTTTTAGGTTTTTTGAGACAGGGTCTCGCTTTGTGGTTCAGGCTGGCCTTGAGCTCAGCCTCCAACTCACATCACAGCAATACTCCTGCCTCTGCCTCTCGAGTGCTGGGATTACAGGCGTGAGCCACCACGCCCGGCACTGTGGTATGTGGTACTGGTTGCTGCTGGGCGTGAGTCTCCACACCCAGTATTGTATGTGGATACTGGGGAATCGAACCCGGGCCCTTGCGCTTGCAAGACAGGCGCCAGAACCGCTGAGCTAACTCCCCAGCCCCTTCTCTGGAACTTTTCACTAAGTAAGAATGCTTATTAAAAGTTCCAGCCCTTTCCAAAGTAGTTAAATCTTCCCGGAGTGAACTTATTCACTACCTGAAAAATAATGACATAGTTAGCGCACTCCACTCCTTTTGGTTTCTCCGCTAACCTACTTACATCCACTCCAGGTAAAGCATGCCGTGATCGACCTCCTGCTTGGCCTGCAGCTTTGCTTGCTGATAAACTTCTGAAGTTTCCGGTTCGCAGAGCCCCAGTTGTACAATATTAGGAAATGGCTGGCGTCCAAGAAGGTGTCCATTTAAAGATAAAAACTCCTGAAAATTCTCACAGACTGAGCAATCCTATGAATAAACCGAAAGCTCTTAGAAACACAACCAGAGCCACGATCTGACATTTTTCTGTTTCTGTGATCTTGTCACTTTAAAGACTTAAATGAGATATTCTCTATATGAACTAAAATTTAACAGCCAACCATTAGGTAACAAATACATAGTGACCTTCTTCTAACTTTCAAACACAGGGTAAAAATCTCATTATCAAACACACTTAACACTTTTTTTTTTTTAAATCACCAGAAACTTTACCTTCCCAACTTTCAAATTTCAATCCTACCTAGATTCACAGTAAGCTAGGAAACAAATTAATTAGAATAATCTAAAGTGAAAGCAAGGAAATTAGCTCTATTCAATCCTTATATTCTGCTGAGGTTCACCATTAAACTGGAATTAAGAGGTTCAAATGAGATGTTCTTTAAGCAATAACTTCTCAAACAAATATATACCTTTTCATCCAATATATGCCTGTATTCCACAAATTCATGTATCAGATGAGCAGGCCCTACAAGTTCTGTCTTAGCTTTAATCCAATCCAGGGAAAACATTAAAGTGCAAAGTTCCTTTAAAAAAAAAATAAATAAAATCAACAGCACTGTTAAAAGACCAAAGAATTTAAGGACCACACCATTATCCTAATACACTATTATAAGAAACTTAGCAAAGCTCTAGAATTAGGACAATAAGGACACTAGCTACACTTATACATAGCAGAACTTCAAACATTTGCTTTGATCCAGTGATTCCATTTCTCAGAATCTTCAAGGAAATATATAGGTATAGAAATGGATAAGAATGCTTATTATATCATAATGGTCCAAAACTGAAAACCACCTTAATGTTCAATAATCAAAGCCTGAGTCACAGATATTTACTGAAATGCTATCATTTTCAAGTAGATTATTAAATATAAATAATTTTGCTAAGTGAAATAAAAATACAGGCTACAACAGCATATCAGTTTTCTAACCAAGACAGAGCATTTGTTAAGTACAGAAAAATTACTGAAAATGTATATAGTTTTCCCAAAATGTTAACATTCTGAGTAGTAGTTATGACTTCAAATGTTATCTATGTACTGATTCCTTTTTTTCTTTTGTCCATAGATACGAATTACATACCTATGTGACTATTCAGTAATTCCAATCAGATGTCTTAGTAGGTATATCAGATTTACTACCCTCCAGGTGAGTTCCCAACCTTCCCCTTTCCAGTGAGGCAGGGAGAAAGGATTTGCTCTCCCAGACTTTCCGATTTCACCTCATGGCAACTCCATTCTTTCCACCCCATGAGCTTGGTGCAACTTTGATCCTACACCACTACCCCACTATAATGCACACCAAATCTATCAGTTACTTATGCTGATTCTACTCCATCTTTCGACTTTCTCTTCCTTCCATGCTTTGCTCTGAGCACCTAATTCACTGACATGTCCTAAATTTACTGTTTGTCTTCAACAAGAACAAAAGCTTGATGAGAGTTGTGCATGTGCTACAGTCTCATGATGAAGAACAGTGCCACTCAGTAACACCACTCAGAAAAATTCAGAGACTAGATGAGAATAGATGTTCCTTTGAAAGCCTAAAAACTAACCTATACTTTCATAAAGGAAAGCTATTTGAAAAAGAAAATCAATTTTTACATGGCTCAATTACTACAATTCTTAAGAGACCTTTTTAAGTCACTATGGGTTAAAAAATATAAGCTATAATGCTGTTTCTACTAATAAAAGAAATGTCTAATCATAGGATAAAATATGTTTATGAAAATGATATTGGAGCAAAATACAAAACAAAGTAGTACAATTAACTACATAAACACTACATCTTCAATAGATTATAAAGCAACATCAACAAAATTTAGTAGATAGCTGAAGAAAAAATATTTGCAGCACATATGGAAAAAGGAAAGATAAAAGAACACTTTAAATGTGCCAACTTACTTTATGCATATTAGCACTGGCCATGTGATAGGCTAGGAAGTTGCACCAATACATGCAGTCCTCCTGATCTGGGGACAGGTTATGGGACTGGTGATATCTCTGAAACTGAGCGATCATCTTCTTATGTAGATCCTAAAACTCAAATGATAATTTAAGAGGACAGAAACAACACTATACCATAAGCATCATATTAACTCCAGCTCCCAAAGCTACTAAAAATGTAATCTCTCCACAAGATACTTAATGATTACAACAGGAAAAAAAAAATGGTGCATTTATAGTAGAGAAACCAGGGAGAAAGCACTTTAATGAAATAACTAACACATAAATTATGCCATGTGTGGCCTGAATGAGATCCTCTAAGTGAACATCCAGCCCTCAACACCCAACAGCACTACTAAGAGAGCCACACCATTGTCAGTAAATAGGATGGAGTGTACAATCTCCCTGCCCAGGCAGTCCAGCAGAGGTCCGCACACCTGCCCTGAATGTCCTTGGATCCTCACTCATAAACACACTTTATGAGCACGGTTCCTGCCCAAATGCTACAGAAACTTAATTTCTCTCCCAGCAAGCTGCTGGTCTCTCTCTACACACATCAACCCATTCATACACGGATGAAATAAATTTGGCTCTTTCTAGCTAGCTGCTGAAATCTGTCCCAATTTCAGTCTCTGTTCCCACCTGGACAAGAAGAAGCTTTTTCTCACAGTCTGTTTCTGAGCAGGCTCTCATATGCTGTTTATAACACACTGCCCATAAAACACAGCAATACCAAGGACTCCCTACCTTGATGCACCGAAGACATGAGATTGTTTCTGTAGAAATTGTAGCCAAATACATATAACCTCAATCTAGTTAGGAAAACACTTCAGACAAAACCAAATCAGAGGACACTACAAAATAACTGGCTGATACTATTCAAAAATAACACCATGAAAGACAAAAAATAAGGAGTTTTCACAGATTTGAGAAAACGAAGGCAGATGACAGCTAGGAAAGGAACTGCTAATAGGTAATGTGGATCCTGAACTAAGTCTGGACCATTTAAGGGTATCTGTGGGCAATGCCAACCTTAGCAGAAGCGAGGAGATATGTTTATGCACAAAAATTTTTGTTACTTTTCTGTAAGTCTAAAACTATAAGCATATTTTAAAAAATTTACAGAGATGCAAGTACCTGAAGCTGGCTGCGATTCTTCTCTGTAAGAAAATCTACTTGAAGATCGTGTAAATAATAACAAAATGACTTTCCATTCCGATCACAGAATAACAGGGACTTATTAACAAACTCTTGTAGTATGTCTTCAACTTCTTCAGTTTCCATGTCCCAGAGAATACATAACACCTAGAAATCATTTTAACCATTTAATGTGCCACAGAATTACAATGAAAAAGACTGCAGTCAGAGCATTCACACACACACACACAGTCACTCACTCAAGGCCCCCAATAAGAATGTTTCCATTTTATAAGAAGCCCAATTATTTCCCACTCTAGAAGAGACAGAAAAATTGTATGCTTTTCCAATTTCCCCCAAGATATTAGCTCATCAGCTGATAAAGACCACTTACCTCCTATACCCTTCACCCTCCATCCACCCCCTCAGACCCATGCTGTATCCTTCCATTATCTTCTGCAAGTGTCCTCAGCACTAGATCAAAGGTGACATGCCATAAATACCAATGTTGAGGCTTACTGGTCTTCCCCTTACCTTTGTAGGCACCTTAACATCCTTCTGAAGGATAGAAAGATCTGTGTAATAGTCTTTGATGTCTTCTCTGAGCATTTCAACACTTATAGACATGGCTTCATCTAGAGCCTCATAATCATAAAATGAAGATTTCCTAATTCTCTTAAATTGCTTATTCTGAAGTTGTTTGAGGTAGTATTCCCAACGGTTGGGGAAATCACGTAAAAGTGCACCAATTAAAGATACTACAAGAGGTGAACCTAAAAACAAAAAAAGTAATTGTGTTAATACTATCTTATCTTAAAGACCTCCACTGAGTTAAGAAAACAAATAATTTATTCTTTTTCTCCAATTTTGAGACAAGGTCTTGGTAAGTAGTTCATGCTGGCTTCAAACATGCAATGATCCTCCTGCCTCAGCCTCATGAATGCTAGGATTAAAGGATGTACCACCATATTCAACCAATTTAGTTTTAAAAAAAAACAATTTCCAGGGCCAGGGATTTAGCTTAGTGGTTCCGGTGCCTGCCTTGGGAGCACAAGGTCCCCAGTTCGATCCTTGTAACCACAAACCGCAAAGCCAGGCATGGTAGCCACACCTGTAAGCCTAGCACTCTGGAGGCAGCGGCAAGAGGATTGCTGTGAGTTCAAAGCTTGCCTGGGTTAGATAGTGAGCTCAAGGACAGCCTGAACTACAAAGTGAGATCCTGTCTCAAAAAAAAAATTTCCACTACATATAATCCAAAATCTTAAATTATTTCTAACTGCTAAGTCTACTTCTAATTATGCTAATGAAATTATTAAAATGAAGATTCCATTTAAAGTGAAAAATCATAAACAATGTTCAATAGTAGAAAACTGATTAAGTAAATTAAGATATTTCACAATACCATCCCCCTGGTAAATATTTTTCAAAAAGGGGGCCAGGGATATAGCTCAGTGGTTCCAGCGCCTGTCTTGCAAGTGCAAGGACCTGGGTCCGATCCCCGTAATCACATAACAATACTGGGCGTGGAGACTCACGCCAGCAGCAACCAGTACCACACACCACAGTGCTGGGCGTGGTGGCTCACGCCTGTAATCCCAGCACTCGGGAGGCAGAGGCAGGAGGATTGCTGTGATGTGAGTTTGAGGCTGAGCTCAGGGCCAGCCTGAATCACAAAGTGAGACCCTGTCTCAAAAAAAACTTAAAAAATATATATTTTTTTTTTCAAAAAGTATTTAAAAATATGGAAAAATACTTGATATACCAAAAAAGTTAAGAATCAAAGCTTATGTAAACTATTATAATCTCAATTTTTATTTGATTGTATGTCACCTCCCTGAGAAACCCAAAGCTCACAGTATGAGAGATCCTGGATGGCTGGGCACAGGGAGCTTTTTACTTCACATACAGGGGGCTTCTGGGGTGGAACTCAGAGCCTTTATCCTGAGCTGTATCCATCCTTAGCTCTTTCTTTTTAAATATTTTATTTTGAAACAGGGTCTCTGTAAGTAACCCAGGCTGGCCTCCTTAATACATAAAATAAACAGCTATACCTTTGCATTCTTTTATAATACTGTGAGCTTGTTCTGGCAAATCTGCTTTCTTCACATTAACGAAAAGGGATAAAATTTCCAGTCCTTTTTCTTTTCCGAGGCTGCTCTCCACAGGGACTACATATTTTGGACCTGCAACAAAATCAGAAGCCACAGGAAGTGATTTGATATGTCACATATTCAGATGCCCTAGAACTGAATAACTAAAACCTTTAATTTACTACCTTTCTCAGTAAAGATACTAAAATATAAAGTAATTGTCCTTACCCATTACTGAATCCGTAACACTTTTATCTCTGGTTGTAAGAAGAATCTGACACTGATTGTCAAAAGCTTTTAGCACCCAAGGATCCCAAATATCATCCAAAATCAACAGAGACCTTAAAATAAAAAGGAATATAAATCACAACTGATACTTATTTTCCGCTTCCTTTAAAAATAATCCCACCACTGTTTTTTAAGATTTACTAAATAAAAGATAAATGCCTAGTTTATGATTCTCCCTCTATCCCTTGCTACACTTCCTTTCCAAATGTTGATTCAAGTATGGAAAAAAACCTAAACTTTTTTTCTTCATACCCTACATCATACCATATTAAAATCAACTGTCCCACAAGCAAGAGAGTATAACATATGTGTGTCAGAAACTCATTCATCCGGACATCACTTATTGATTGCCTACAGAAAACTACCATTAACACAATGACGCGATTCAGTCTTTCAGCACCAAAACCAAACCAGAACTGATGATCTCATTACCATTAGAACAAATTATTTTTGTTTTGTTTTGAGACAGGGTCTCACTATGTAGTTAAGGCTGGCCTTGAGCTCATAATGTTCTTCCTTCCTCAGCCTCCTGAGTGCTGAGATTACAACAGGCTTGGGCAATGACAGACTCAGAATATACAACAATGACGCCATATGGCTATGTTTTATCTCTAACATTAACAACTGCCTATGTTACAGTAAGAGCATATACTAGCAAAAATACTACTTTTCATTTGGAATACATTTGGAATACTTTTTTTCTATGCATGAGATCAATTTGTTTATTCACAATAACAAAGAACTTTTATGTCAATTTCTGATTCACCTATCCAAAAACTTTTTAAAACTCACCAGAATGAGAAAAAAAAATACAACTAAAACCTGAAGCATAATTATACAGTAGTATCTTTATGTGACCAACTACTTCTATACCACATGCAGCTTAGAAAAATGCTAACCCATAGACCAAACGCAGAGGTGAACGTGATAACCACTGCACTATGGAAAACACCACACCAAATGATACTGGGAAAGGAAGGACTGGCTTTAACATGAGGCCTCCAGTATGTCTTAGTGGCTGTATGTCTCCCTCAATAGAAGACATTTTCTGCAAAGCAAGGAAGACTGAAGAGAAGACACAGCAGTTAAAAACTGGTTACATGACCAGATGATCTAGGTTACAGTCTGTCAACTGGGCTAATATGACTTCCTCCTTCCCTTTTTTTCCTTCTCTTGCCTTACTCGAAAGACAGTGGTGGCAAACCCACGGCATGCATGTTACTGTGTCTTTCTTCTAAGACAAAAAATGTTAATACAGGCTCACTTTTTCTAAACAAAAACTCCAGTGTTCAGGTCTAATTGCAGTGTTGGCACTTTGTGATAAATATGTGGGCTCTGGGTGGCAGAGATGAGTGCGGCACTTATCTCTAAAAGGTTCATCATTACTGCTCTGAGACTTCCAATAGGATACTGAGTTGAGTGGTGAAAGCAGACATCTTCATCTTGTTCCTGATCTCAGAGGAAGTAATTATGGTTAGCTTGCTTTTCCATGCTTCTTGCGTCCTACGTTGATGTTTGTACAACTAACAGACCAGGTGTCTCTAGTGGTTTTGGTAAGAAAAGTTCCCCTTGCAGTGTGTCCTGTTTGGGCAGGTCGTGTTGACTCTGGCTCCATATGGGCACAACTGTGTAGCATGGCTTCTTCAGCTGTAAGGCCTCAGTGGGCTTAGCTACTCAGGCAGGCTGCTTGGGTGCTACTCAGGTTGGGAATCTGACTATATTCCTAATACAAGCAGCAACTAAGCTGTGTCTCCCTTTAGCTAATGAAAACAAATAGTGGATAACTGAGCCTTGTACAAAATTATGTAAGTTACTGAATTAATTATTGAAAAATCAAAGTCTTGAAATATACCAAAGTCACATGTATAATTCTGAGAACTAAGACAGCCTAACAAAATGGTTCCATTAAAAATCCTTCCTCCCTGTCTTTCACCAAATTCCAATCTTTATTTTCTTTCTTGTTCTACATTAATACATCAGAAACAGTGGATTCCAACTAGGAAGTATGAACCGTTCTAGCAAGGACCACTTGCCAACTCACTACATAAGAAGCATATCTTGAGTGGCTGCAATGGCACATATAACATAATGCACTAAGTGGAATGCAAAAAAAAGAAAGAAGTGACAACTCTAGCACGAGTAGCTGCTACTATTTTTAATATGAGAGAGAGAGTGCGCACAACAAAAAAGCAATGGTTCTTTCTTCGCCTCTCTACAGAACAGCAGAAAAAGCCTGTAAAAGTCCATACTAAAGTCTCCTGTTCCTATTGCACTAGACCTCCATACCTTGGGTGCTTGCGCAGCATCAGAATGCGGAGTCGGTCTTTGGCCTCTTCGATATTTAGGGGAAGCCTCTGAGAGAAACTCTCATCCTGATCCAACCGTGTGCAAAGATTCTGCAGTTTCATAAGAAGCCCAGACTTGTCTTGCTTTCCAATTGAAACCCAATGCACACCCCCTGGGAAACAACCTGATGAGAAAAAGAAGGATAAAAACGTAAGACTTTAAGCTGGAGTTCCTCTGTGAACAGTTTCACTGCTAAGCATCAGATTCACTCCAAACTTCAATCATCACAGCTTCACCTCTTGATTTGGTCTATGAATTCTGATAGGAGATTATTGCTGAGTTTTAAAGCTTGAATCTAAGAGAAAATGAAGATTTGGACAAACTAAAGTTTGGAGTAAATCTGATGTTTATCAGGAAAATCGTATACGCAAAATCTCACAGACTTGTTCTGTGTCATGAGTGGTCACCATGTCCCAGCCTCTGCTCTCCTGACATTTTGGGCTGAGTAATCCTTTGTTGTGAAAGACTTTCCCACAGTGAACTGAAGTTGAAGCCTCTTTCCTGAGGGTGCCAGTAAGACTTCCCTGAGAGCCAAAAACATCCCCAAATATAGCCAAATGTGCCCTGTGGGGAAGAACTGCCTCAGTTGAGAGCCACTGGTGTACAGGGACACATAACTCACTCATTACTGTTCTCACACACACACTTTTAAAGTAAACTAAGTTCAAGTCTGGCTCTACTGCTTACTAACTACACAATTTTTAGCAAATGACTTTTTTCATTTGGTATACTAAAATCAAACCACCTGGGCTGGCAATTTAGCTCAAGTGGTACTGCACCTACCTTGGAAGAACAAGGGTCCAAGTTCAATCCCTAGTACCACCAAAGAAGAAAAAAGAAAAATTACCTATTCCACTTATTTCAGAGTTGCTATAAGAAACTGATAAAATGAAGCATGTGAAATTGCTCTGTAAACTGCTGTAACTAACAGATTAGTGCTATTGATCTTTTAAATGTAGTAGTACGATTTCAACTGGTAAGCACTTATAATGATGGCCATAATGATTATTATCATTACCAGCACTATTAACAACACCTTCCCACTGGCTTGAACCGCTGGTACATGCATGACTGTCCCATTAGGCAACTTGTACACTGGTGGTAGGAGTGGTAGTCACAAATGGGATAGGCATGCACATCCCACCAGACATTCAAGCTGTGTGGCAGCAAGATACACTAATTATGTGTTCACTGTGAACACATTAATCAAAGCACAACATATTCTGAAACACATTTTTATTTATACATGTATCAGGAACCAAAAATCTCAAGTCTTCATAAACTATACTTAATCAGCTCCACATACAAAAACTATACCTATATCAACATAGATACATACACACACACACACACACACACACACACACATAAGTGTTCCTATGCACAAATATGGTAAATAGCAACCTCAGATCACAGATAAGTGATGCAAACAATAAATATTTCCATTACATGGTCTTAAAAGTGTAAAAAAATTTTTTTAAGTGTAAAAAAAAGTGAAATGTAGATACAAATGTGAAAGTGTTAAACTATACCAAAGGGCAATTTATTTCTTGATATTCACAAATAATTAAGTATAAAAAGAAATCACTATATTGAATACTTAAACATTCAAGAGAAACATTGTATATGTGTGAAAAATCTATTTAAGAGTTCTGTTTATGTTCACTTTCAGAACACCCTGTCAAACAGATACTATTACTACTGACATTTTTTCAGGTAGGGTAACTAAGATATAAGAAGGCTGAATAATTTGTTCAAGGTTATACCTTTAATAAAGCAGAGCTGAGATCCAAACCTCTGGCATCACTGCTCAGCTGACACACTCTCTACATCACTGCAACATTATTGCCACAGGAAAAAGCTGGAAGCCACCCTCAAGGTCCAACCTAACTACTGCACGCTTCCCAAGGACAAGGCAAGCTCAGTGGAGGAAGCAAGGAACCTGGTATATAAATGAAGTCTGTATGAAGCCCACGACTTTGAACTTGTACAAGATGCAAAAGAAGAGTTCAGAAGAGGCAACATGAGCAACGAGTGAAGCTGTTTCTCATTACACCTACAAACCTAATGCAATAGTTCTATCCACGACATAAACCTGGTAAAATTACCAGGTCTCTGATCATGAATTTAAACTCACTGGAGTGGGGTTTGCCAGAAAAGATAAAGGAAGTAACTTAATGGGAAAGAGAAAGCAATATCTACTCCTCTCCTCTTCTTCCAGACAAATAAGAATCAACCTTCACCCAAGATAAGGAGGGTACTAAAGAGCCAAGAGTTTGTGTTAAGGAGTGATGGGAGGAAGGACAATGACAGCAAGGCTTAAGTCTACATGGACTAATGGAGTAAATAATAAGGGTATCCTGAAATCAATGAATGCAAAGTCCTAATAGGTCTAAGAATGGGAAAGAGAACTTGAAGAAATGGCATGATTCTGCTGATGAAGAAGTTCAGGGTCCAGTCGGTGATTGGGGCAGCATCTAGGTAAAAGCAAAAAACAAAAAATTCTCACAGTAGACAAAGAAGTCAAAAAACAGGGATAGCAAAATTCTAGATGACTCATCCACATACATATGTAAATCACTAACAGTGCCAACAGAAGGGTGTCCAAGAAAGGTTACAAGGTAAGAACTCCAATGGTCAATAAATGACAGGACAGCTGCAACACATCAAAGAACTGAGATGGAGAAGAAGGGAGCACCACTGGTCAGGATGAAGCAAGTGAGACCAAAGCCAATGCCCACCCACTTCCTTGTGTTTCAGTGCATAAGATATAAATAGGAAGACGTTGACAGACCACAGGTGGCTATGTGGAAGGCAGCATGCTCAAGACACTGCCCAGTGTCAGATAAGAAGGTAAACATGCAGAACAGGTGGGTAATACAGGGAAGACCTCTGACTGCAGAGCCAACAGCTCTAGAGGGTAGAAAAAAAGGTACAGGGACGGCAGAAGAGATGTAGATCAAAATTTGATAGTATATGGAATAGTGACCGTAAGAGAATCCAAAAGATAACAGGATCAGGACACAGAACTCTGCAGTCATGGAAATAAATTCAGAGCTTTGAAGCTTGAATTGATGATCAGTGTCAGTGCCCTAGAAGAAGGCAGACGAGAAGGTCTACCCAGGTGTGGTGGCATACACTTGTAATCCTAGCACTAAGTAGGATGAGGCAGGAGAATCAAGAGTTCAAGGTCAACCTGGGCAACATGGTGAGTTCAAGGCTGGCCTCAGCTACACAGTGGGACTGTCTTAACAACAACAAAAAAGGCTTCCTGAAGTTCCTAGTAAGTCAGCAATTATTAAATGGCAAATTCTTGTGGTTTCACCTAATGTTACAGCAGTGGTCTGTGTTGCACATGCACAGGGAACTCTGGAAATTTCACTCCAAACTGTCCACCAAGCCTGTATTCAGGGAAGGACTTAGAATTCAGGAGAAAGGGGAGAAAAGAAAGTGAAAAGGAATTTTACACAAAAATTCTACTTTTGTAACATCTAAACAAATGTTCATAATTAGTTTGCACTTTCTCATTTTAAAAAGTTTTTTAAATCATCCCTAAAGACAAAACAAAGAAGGTATCCTGATACAACTACTCCAAAAATTACTCTACATGTTAAGTACCCAACACTAAAGAGCCTTCCTTCCCAACTTTAAAACTAAAAACTTAGTACATAATAAATACATGCAAAAAAAAATCCTACTGGTTTTTAAAAGAAAGGCAGACAAACAGGGAAGTAGCAAACTAAACTGAAAATTTCTACCAATCACAATATAACAGTCAGTTACACACTGAGCCCTTATTTCCACATTTCAGAAAGAATCCAAAAATCTTGACTCTGGGCACAAGAGGGAGCAATTTAGCCTTGAATGAGGCTTGTTCTTACAGTCATACAGAGAAATTTACTCAGAAAAATGGGCTTAATTCAATAAAACAAAACCAATCTTACTTCCACATGAAATCTAATCTAGTAGCAAATAATCTAATAGCATCAAGGATCTCTTGGGGAAGACAGAAACAAATATGTGGGCAGCCTATGAAAAAAGCACCCATGCTTTAAAAAGTCGGCATACAGTCAGGTGAGATGACACACAGCAGGAATCTAAACACTCAGGAGGCCACGGTAGGATTCACAGGCCCGCTTGGGTTACACAGAAAGATCAAGGCCAAACTGAATTACATAGTGAGACCCTGTCTCAAGAAACAACAGCAGGGCTGGAGATTTAGCTCAGTGGTTCCGGAGCCTGTCTTGCATGCACAAGGCCCTGGGTTCGATCCACCAGTAACCACATACGATACTGGGTGTGGAGACTCACCTCAGCAGCAATCAGTACCACATACCGCAGTGCCAGCTATGGTGGCTGACATCTATAATTCCAGCACTCGGGAAGCAGAGGCAGGAGGATTGCTGTGATGTGAGCTGGGGGCTGAGCTCAGGGCCAGCTTGAACTACAAAGCAAAACTCTGTCTCAAAAAAAAAAAAAAAAACCAACAACAAAAAAATTTCACCATATATGGTAGTGTAAATGGCTTTAAAGATATGTCAACAATTACCCACAAATAAGAAAAAATAAAGAATAAAACTTTCAAAAAAAATCAGGTTATTTTAAATGTTTAGGCATAAGTAATGAAAAACCTGGTATTTAATTTATAACAACCACCACCCTAACATAACCTATACATCTCTACTGGATCACAGTTTTAATCAAGTTTGTAACACATTATCTACATTTATAAAAGAAAAAGTTTTGTGCTACAACTCAGTGCCAAAACTCCTATGTCCCTATACTGCACAGAGAAAGTGAATTCCACAGATCAACATGCTTAGGAAAGTAACCCTAACTACCCTGACACATGTTATCTAGGCAAATGCTCCACCAATAAACTACATACACAGCTCTAGGGTGCAGCTTCTTCTGAACTACTGGACCTCTAAAGGCAGACTTCAAAGAGCTGAAAGAGATAACTATGAATAGTAAGGCTATAACAGGATGATGTAAGCAAAACTGCCAGAGAGCAAGGAGGACAAACGTTAGATCCACTATCAGCCACAGCGGTGGCACACCCTTGTAATCTCAGCACTCTAGGAGACTGAGGACAAAGATCCCAATTCAAGCTCAGCCTAGGCAACTCAGCAACTGAAGAAGATCTTGTCAGTGTGAAGGCTCTGCGTTCAATCCCCGGTACTATGAAGAGTAAATAAATAAATAAAAATAAGAATGTCACGGGAGATAACAAAATAATACAGTAACATTTACACAGATTTAAAATTATCTGCATACAAACACAAACCTTTTATAAGAGCACATACGTAGACATTTACAAAGCACATATGGTAAGCACTCTAGAAGAATTATATTGCTTCTAATAAAAAAGGAGGGGAAAGGAAAAGAAGAATGGGAATCTTGAAAAAAGGAAACTGATAAAAACAGTAAGAAGCTGAACCTTTTGAGGATCTAAAATGATATGAACCCTGAGCTAAAGAACATGAATAACTCAATGTTCTGAACATGAATATTCTGTACAGTTATAATATCACAGGGATTTTTCTCAGCCAAGTGGTTAAAACATGTTCCAAGATAACAACTGATGCAATATGCCTCCTGGGTCATTAATTCCATGTTCAATGTTAATTCCTAAAATTAAAAAATGATCATAATATACAGCAATTAAAATGGAAGCATTCTTTTAATCTTAAAAATTAATATCTTATAAATACATATTTTAAAGGAAGCTCATAATTTTTTCCTTTTTTTAGTTTTTTGAGACAGTCTCACTATGTGATTCAGGCTGGCCTTGAACTCGTAGCGATCATACCAGCCTTCTAAGTGCTGGCAATATAAGTGCGTACCACCACACCAGGCTAGAAAGTTCATAATATTGAAAACATTTCTTCACACTAATGGAAGTTAATCCAACTTCACTGTAAGATATTCTCAGGGATAAACTTTCAGTAGAGACTTTTTTAAACTTCTCTGGCTCTCAGACTTGCCAGAATCCCAGAAAATATCTCTGTAATGACAGAGGAATTGACAAAAATTAGTAATAGGGCATACTCTTGAAAAAGACTATAAAGAGTGCTGTTGAGACTATGAAGTTATAAACTAAAGCCTATGTGTACAAGGGATGTACCCCAACCTCTGTCTTTCCAAATCTTAGAGGCTGATGACTTAATCCATTCAATTTGTCATCTAAACTATCTAAAGTGACCATGACTTTTATGCAAAAAAAAAAAAAGAAAGAAAAAGAAAAGAAGTCAGGAAACGTCTTTGAATTCCCTAAAAAATATTAAACAGAGAGGAGTCACAAACAAAGGTAGCAAAGCCCTAAGGAAGCCTTACCTACTTCCGACAAATACCCTGGAACCTACCGGCTCACTGGGGTCAGCAGCACACTTACCAAATGCATCTGAAAGTATGCCCTTCCCCAATGCAGGAGCCACCTTCTGTTTTTTACACCATCCCTACTCCCCTGCCCACCTAGAGCACTTTATTCTTCCTCCAAACTCCCGCTAATGTCACCTCGTTCAGGACAACTGCCCGAACATCCCCTTCCTCCAGAGTTCATGTTCCTTCCTCTGCAACTTGCACTTTTTTCTACTACTCTATTTATCCACACAGTATGTAATCTGATTATGCGTGTTTACACCAGTATGTTATGAATGAATTCCTTAGACGGATTGACTATTCCTTCTTTTTTAGAAACCTTGACTCCAAAGCTGTCAACCTCAGGGCAGGCTCTCAAACATTTACTGAATACACAGCACCGCAAGCATGAAAAGGATAGTAAAAGAATTTCTAAACCCACATACAAAAACCCATCCGATGCTATAGTCAGCTCTCAAGTTCTCTTCTTAAGGCTTATACACAAGCAAGTTTACCTTCAAAGATAAGCAACTAATAGAATTACAGAAATCATACTACCTGTAATAGTTCAAATTGATGTAGGATGCCGAATACAAAGCAGAATGTCCCAACAGGAGAGTCACTAACAGAAGTGACTGTCTCAGAAACCCTTTCCCTATGGCATTCTAGGCCAA
>PVIR01030680.1:0-20051 GCA_004026965.1 Petromus typicus | reverse complement strand
ATAAAGATGGAAGGGGCTCAGCAATGCTGAGCAAGTAAGTGGATGGGGCAATAAATGTTGATCCAAGTAGTCATTTCTGTAAAGGAGGGAAGATAAGGGCCAAGCAGTGAATAAGCAAAGCAAATTCTATAGAAAGTGATGAGAACAGATAAACAGAAAAGAGAGCCTGGATAAAGTCGTATGGGCAGAGAAAGGAAAAAAAAAAATCCAAGAGACAGAGAAGAGTTGTAAGTAATAACAAGAACTATGAAAACAATGCAGACTATTGCAATCTAATCTATATCTTAGCATATAGGTACTTCCTGCCCTAAATTTCTATCCATTAATCAAATTCTTGGATCCATCAGAAACTCTATTCCTCTACCAGGCAGTGTGATATGGACTTTATTGTTCTGATTAGATACATATATCATCTTAATTTCAATGTCTTTAAAATATGATTATTTTAAGTCAACATTTAAAGTTAGATTTGATATAATCATTTAATTGGGCATTGATTCATCTACACAGAACTCATTACTGAATTTTTCAATTCCACCAACATGATTTCCTTCCAAATTATCTTTTATCTAAATGCCGGAATTCCAAGTGCTATGAAAACTTTGCCAAATAAAAAGCTTTTAGATTTCTAATGCTGGCTAGACTTGAAGCCATGGAAGATTGTTGAAGAATAAAGCATGCTTGCCAACTGCCAGATACAACTGCTTTTCGCATAATTAATGTCATTCTTGCTGCTCAAGTACCATTTCCATCCTCTAATAATTTCCATTAATAGAGGAAGTTTCTGCAATAATTTTTGCATGCTGCAAAACCACCATGGCTTCTAGACACCTTTTAATCAAAATAATGACAATGAGTGAGAGGGGGGATGGTTAGCAATATTACTGTAACCTTGGCTTGCATTTGCTTTGTCATTGTTTTCAACCCCCCAAAGCTGTCCAAAGCCTCATCATTTTGACAGCTGTTATGTCAATTAAACCTTTGTGCCTTGATTTTAATAGTGCTGAATTATATGGATTTATACCAAGCACAGAAAAGTATATAAAATGAGTGTGTTGAGCAATGTAAGAAAAAAAAAAGTATTTCTTAAAAAGAAATAACAAAGGCTGAGCACATGAAAAATCTAAGCTAAGTCCTGGGAAATATGATAATTGTAATACTGAAATTTGCAGTATGTGGAAGTGATAGATCAACTGAAAAGCATAACCTCAAACCTGCCAATTCACACTGTTTTTTATTAGGTTGCTGTGAAATCAAAAACACTGTTCAGGATATAAAGTTATGTGGATATACAGAGAGCAACAATAACAACAAAAACCAGACTAAATTTCTATATGAACCAAGAAATGGGTGCAACCTGGTTGCAGTAGATGTTCTGTGCCAGGGAACAGGGCATCGAGTAGGTAGTTGGGGAGTTTCTGGACACCCTCTCCTGGACTTCCTAGTGATCCAAATCCTGCTGAGAGTTTTCCTTCTGTTCCAGAGTTGCTTCTGAAGCAGTGCAAAGCTACATCAAAATATCATTCTTCTTGGCCTAAGATGGCTTTGAAAAACCTCCCCCAAGGCAAACTTAATTGTACTAGGCCTGTTCTGTAAGGCCACCTCACAGAGATCTGGTGATGCCACTTGGACAAGGAAGTACTTGCTTTGCAGTGAGCTAGAGGAGGGGCTCAGCTTTGGGGGTCTGCTCAGGACCTGAATAAAGCTTGAAATCATTAGCTCCTTATGCTACTGAGAAACAATGCAGAAACAATGCTTCTGTGTTTTCAATAGCCACTATTAAAGCAGAAAGAGTTGTATCAATTGCATCACTTTTTGAGAAGTGTACCAGACACTGAAGAGGGACAGAGTGGTCAGCCAGGCTGGCTGTGGGGCACGAATGCTCCTGAGCATCTGACCCAGGACTTGGTGGGACCGTGTACTCCAGCAAGTAGCCAGCTCCTAATGGGTCAATACCTAGTTCTGAAATATGTGTCCTGGTTTTAAACATGCTTATCATGAGTTCCTACCTATGTATAGAATGAATGTTTTCTCCATAGATATCATATTCATAAAGATTTGGGCAATAATCTATCGGCATTCTCATAAACTGTCCGACTTGATGGGAACCACTGCCCTGATGGCAGGAATGTGAGTGGTGTAAGTTCCCTGTAAGAGTATCTTGCTCAAAATGGGAGGCCTGGAAGGGAAAGGAAGGGAAGGAAGACACTCCCAAGAGCACCACGATTCCTACTGAACATCCCACTGCAGCACTCATTCTGACTGGGAGGTGCAGAGGGCTTTTAACTGAGTACTCAGAAGCTGTGAGCTCAGGCCTGCATCTCATGTGGCAATGGTGGCCCAGAACACTTACTCCAGAATAGACTATTGTTGTTACAGTTATGTTGAAGCTGACCTTTGTCTTGGAAACAAAAATACCTGGAGACATTTTCTGCCCTGCCCTGTGAATTCATTTTAATGAACCTTTGACCAATCTTGGCTAAGATATTGAGCTAATAGAAGCTTCTTCAAAAATATCAGCGAAGAAGTATATGAAGAAATGCTCAACAAAGACCTAGAATAGCAAAAGCAATTCTAAGCAACAGGGACATGGTGGGGGGGTATCACAACTCCAAACCTGAAACTATACTATAAAGCCACTGTGATAAAAACTGCGTGGTACTGGCAAAGTAACAGGCCCGAGGATCAATGGAGTATACTAGAAGATCCAGAAACTACTCCAGATACCCTGAGCCACCTCATCTTTAACAAAGGAGCCAAAAATCCTCAATGGAGGAAAGATAGCCTCTTTAACAAATGGTGCTGGAAAAAATGGGCTTTAACTTGCCAAAGACTACAACTAGATCTAACTCTTTCACTGTGTACCAAGCTAAAATCAAAGTGGATAAGAGACCTAAATATTAAAGCAGATGCTCTAAACCTGTTGCAAAACAGGTTAGGTAAAACTCTCGAAGACATTGGCTTAGGGAAAGACTTCATGAACAAAACCTCTATAGAACAGGAATTGGCTGAAGAAATCAACAAATGGGACCTCATTCTTTTAAAAAGCTTCTGTACAGCAAAGGAAACCACCAACAGAGCAAAAGGGCAACCAACAATGTGGGAAAAAATCTTTACCAGCTGTTCCTCAGACAAAGGGCTACTATCTAGAATATATAAAGAGCTTAAAAAAATCAGTCCACCCAAATTTAGAGCCCCAATTCAAAAATGGGCATCTGAAATGAACAGATATTTTTCAGAGGAAGAAGTAAAAGCAGCTAAGAAGCATATGAAGAAATGCTCAACATCATTAGTCATTCGAGAGATGCAGACGAAAACAACACTGAGATTTCATCTCACCCCACATAGAATGGCTGTCATTTCAGATTCAGCCAACAGCAAATGTTGGCGAGGCTGTGGAGAAGAAGGAACCCTTCTCCACTGTTGGTGGGACTGTAGACTCGTACAACCCCTGTGGAGATCAGTGTGGAGATTCCTCAAAAAGCTAGGATTGGAGGTTCCATTTGACTCTGCCATTGCCCTGCTAGGTATATACACACAAGAATTAAAAGACTCATATCAAAGTGACATATGTGTACCCATGTTTATAGCAGCCCAGTTTGTGATTGCTACATCTTGGAAACAACCCAAGTATCCATCAACTGGAGACTGGATAAAAAAGCTGTGGTTCTTCTACAGAATGGAGTATTACTCTGCCATAAAAAATGATAAGTTTGAATCATTTCTATTTAAATGGACATACCTTGAGGATATCCTCATAAGTGAAATAAATAGGTCACAGATAGGTACATATCACATCTTTTTTCTTCTATGAGAAAATAAAGATGTAAATGAGTCCTAGAATTGTATGTGATATATTGTGAAATAGAAAATGCTCAAATAGGGTGAAGGGGGAAAAATAATGAGATTATAACTAAAAAGGAAACAAATTTTATGTATATGGGGCGGCAGTAGGGTGGGGAGGGCTATGGGAAAAATGAGAATGAAGTTGTGTCTTATACTGATACAAATCCCCATTATGGAGTGCAATCATGATGCATATATGTAATGTACCAATAAAGTTTAAATTGAAAAAAAAAAGAAATGCTCAACATCATTGGTCATTCAAAAGATGCAGATGAAAACAACACTGAGATTTCATCTCACTCCACAAAGAATGGCTGCTATTTCAGAATTAGCCAGCAACAAATGTTGGTGAGGCTGCAGAGAAGAAGGAACCCTTCTCCACTGTTGGTGAGAATGTAGATTGTACAACCACTGTGGAGGCCAGTGTGGAGATTCCTCAAAAACCTAAGGTTGGAGGTTCCATTTGACCCAGCCATTGCTCTGCTAGGTATATACACCAGGAATGTTTATAGCAGCTCAGTCTGTGATTGCTAAATCTTGGAAACAACCCAAATGTTCATCAACTGGAGACTGGATAAAGAAGATGTGGTTCTTTGATAGAATGGAGTATTATTCTACCATTAAATATGATAAGATTGAGTCATTCATACTCAAATGGATGTACCTTGAGGACATCCTCATAAGTGAAATAAATAGGTCACAGATGTATAAATATCACATCTTTTCTCTGGTATGAGAAAATGAAGTTGTAAATGAGTTGTAATATGTATAGTTGGTATTGTGAAATAGAAAATATTTAAAAGGAAACATGATGTAGGGGTAAATAATGAGGGGAAAAAGAATGTGACAGTAATAAAGAAAAAAGGAAACGAAGCTTATGTATATAAGGGTGGGGGTTGCAGGGTGGGGGGAAAGGGGAAAAATGAGAATCAAGTCATGTCATGTCATATTTTGGTACAAACTCTCAATGTTGAATGAGATGATGATGTGTATTCATAATGTACCAATAAAGATTTTAATTTTAAAAAATAGCATAAGAAAGAGAATGAGGGCAGGGGAAAGAGAGAGAGATAAAGAGAGAGAGAGAGAGAGACAAAGAGAGACACAGAGAGGATCTTTAATAATAATTAAAGTGTTCTAATAAATTTTCTTTTGCTTAATAAGTAATTAAAAAACTGGAATGTCAACTAAATGGAAAAAGTAATTTTGAAAGTGATTACAACACAGGCAAGCAAAGAAACACAGGATCTGAAATACCTGCAGTAAATGGGCTCGGATTAACCTAGCTGTCCTCCCTCAGGAGACAGCAACTGGGCACAATGCACCAAGTCCTGTGGAAATGTTAATGCTATGATTCAAGTAAAAAAACAGGATTCAGTGTATGTAGTGGTCAACATAGTGAAGTGTGCACTTTATTGCAACATGATCGAGTCGTCGGTCCAAACATACATACCAGGACCACATGTGTGCAGCCCTCCTGGCTAGATGTGGAGAGGACAATGGCAGAGGGGTTCTGGGCACAGTGGGCAGTGAGTGCCCTTCCTTCTGTGATTGGCAACAGCCATTCAGCTGCAGACTCTACTAGGGTCCACTGGTGAGTTTTGCTAGACCAGCACCACCCTTACATTCAGCCCTGCAGTGTGGTGGAAGGTGCCTCCCTGAGAGCATCTCAGCTTCTGTGTCCAAGGAGATGGGCAGCCAGGTGTCTGTGCATCCTTCTAGAGAAAACAAAGATATAGGGTCAAAGGGAAGCATCAGTAGCAAGAGGTCAGCAGGCAGGAGAAACAGAGGAAGAGGGAAAAGAAAAAAATACATGGCCTGATTCTTTCTAAGCAAAGGAGAAAAACCCTAACTTGGATTGCTCAGCCATTGCAGTGCTGGTGGGGTGCCACATAGAGGGCTCCCCACATTTAAGGCGAAACATGTGCACCTATGTACTCAAGAGTCTTCTCCTATCTCCCCATAGAGTGGGAATGTGATCAGAAACAACATCTGTTTACTATCTAGTTTGGTTCTGCCCTATTTTAATGGGGTCAGTTGGAGAACTGTGAAGTGATTTATAAGGATTAGCCTAACATAGCTAATATCCTAAGACACTGGTCCCCAACCCCCAAAATACAGGGATTTCTACTTGTCAATATAATGAAATTAAGAAAAGTGAAAATTTAGGATGAATATTGCAAAGAGCTTCTTATGGTGAAATCCATTAGGATGAGGGGTAATTTCCCAGGGGGAGTTGATTTATATGTTGGAAAATGTATAAGACCCATTCATAATGTATTTGTGACAGACGTAATGCCATGTCCATCTATAAATCAGATTTACCTTCTGCTAGAAACCCCGAAATCCTTCCCACTGGAGGCTATCCTCATGGGCACTGACCTGAGAGGATTTAAAATCCAAAGGGCCCAATTACTAAAAATCTTCCGTCATGTAATTGGACTTTGGTATGGAAAATAACACTAGGATTAATCGAAGATGCTTGGGAGAAACAGAGTGAGCTACAACTCCTGAATCTGTCAACTGGCCCAGCACCACCAAGGGACAGGTCTGAGTGTCCTCCCCTGGGACCGTGTGAAACTTACTGTTATTTTGCAGACAGCAAGACTGCATAAATTATTCTAGCGAGCCGCAAGTGACTTGCAGACCAGAGGAAGATCACTAAGTTTAAATTTAGGATGTTCACAGGGGAAACATCACTTTCCATTTGAAGGTCATCCATTGGAAACAACCCATCCAAACACAGAGTAGGTGGGATCATGTTTTCTTGGGAGCAGAGATCAAACAGCATAATTTAAAGCACAGGAGAACTCAAGTGAGTGGGAGCTAGAGAATGCCATGCTTTGCGAAGAACAGGAAAAGATTTTTTTCCACACCATTCCTGCGAATGCAGAAGCAAGTGGTTCAACAGTAAGCCGAGCCACTTTTTTAAAAAAATAAAACTCCTACACATTTCAATGGCACCCCACTTAGTTAACAGTCACCACTGACTGGCTCCACTTTGCCGTGCTCAGTTAATGAGAGTTCAGAGAGCTACCCAGAGTTCAAACCTTTAACTCTCCTGACTTCCCAGATATTCATGAAAACCTAAGAGCAAGAGCTACCCAGTCAAAGGGAGAGAGAGAGCTTATGAAAGGTTTTCAGATGCTCTCCAGATTTCATTAGGCTTGCTGCCACCTTCTTATTAGACTTGCCCTGATTACTGCGTCATCCTACCCTCTGGGTGAACACAATACCGCATCAGCGGCATGCTCACAACCAGAAAGGACAAAACACTAGGAAACATGATTTAGTAAAGACTCAACACCCCAGTGTGTTTCTAAATGCTAATTTCTAAAAGTCACTGAAATCAAGGACCCTTCAAATGGGAGAGTGTTAGTATTTCCTGCAGACTTGTAGCAGGGCAGTAAGCCCAGTGCCACCTTGTACACAAAAAAGAAATTATGAGTGTTGGAAGAAGGGACTACCTTACAGGGATGGGAAACCTTTTGCTGGATAATGTCTTCAAATACCCTGCCCTTTGAGAGACCCATTATTTAAATACTATGAATTAAAGAGTCTCATTAAGTCAGTGTTTTCAAATTTGAGAAGTAGAGAAATTTCTATTGTGCTACAAATAAATATGCCAATAACAGCTCTATTATTATCTGCAGTTTGATCAGAATACTCACAGATTTCAGTGAACAACATGCTGTTTTGCAGCCAATAACACAGCTTCATGTGACTGCTACTGCAGATCTCAGAGCATAGTTTATTCCTTAAATGTTCTGTGACCTCAGCTTGGGGCAGGCATGGGATACACAACTAAGGCTTTGGTCTCCTTGTCTTCTTATTGGCTGGAACCCACTCTGAGGGAAAGCTCCACAAGGATAGCATATTTGTTAAAGAAAACATAAGATTTGCACATGTGGAATGCACACTAAGAGTGACTGTAGTTACTTCCTCCTTCCATTATTATAGATTTTACAGGTGCATGAAGCCCATGGTGCTACCTATAGAAACATCAGAGGGAAGCAGAGCAGATTTGATTATGGGCAGTTGTCTGCATGGTAGGTATGGACCAAAGAGGTGTGCATGGAGGAGCTCCCATTCTAACCTGTGCACAGCTTCCTGTAGAAGGGAGAGCTCAGGCAATACTAAAAGCCAGTTGTGAATGGAAGAGCCTCTGGCACCAGCAATCTGGAATGCAATCATTGACCATCTCTCTTGAAAAATTACTCTCCAGAGCTGGACCTTAAAAGAATACCGCAAGCAGGTATGATGGCACACGCTTACGATCTCAGCACTCTGGGAGGCTGAGGGATCTCAAGTCCATGCCCAGCGCAGGCAACTTAATGACTTAGCAATTCTTTGTCTCAAAATAAAAAGGTGCGTACAGCTGGTATGTAGTTCAGGGCAAACACCCTGGGCCTAATTTTCAGGACCATAAAAACAAAAGCTAGAGCCAAGGGCAACCCCTTTTCCTGTTTTCTACATATGAATATGAGACATTGTAAATACATTTCAGAAAATTAGAAATAACAGCTAAAAGTGAGAATGAAGTCTTAGTGGACTAAATGATGTCATTCCTAGAGACCCACACAGTACAGTGTGGACCCAGGATCATTCTCTGCCCTGTCCTTCTGTCCTGCTTGATCATACTGTCCCCTGTACTGCACCTCCAGGCTGGCAAGTGTGCTGCTCCCCCCCCCCCCCAGGCCCATGGACTCATCCTTCTCCCTGCCACAGAAAGGTGGCTGCTTGCTTCTGCCTCTGCTTTGCTGGTGTCTCTTACACGCTTCTCTTCCAAGAGGCCTTCTCTGACTACACTGTGAGATGGAGGCATCTTACCCACTGCCATGCTATAGCTTACCCACTCAGAGGGTGTTATTATGACCCGGTATTCACTCTTTGGTTATTATCTACCCCTCCTTTACAGTCATAAACTCCATCACATCTGGGACTTTGTTCTCTCTTTCTATCATGTAGACAAGTACTTAGAAAACATTCAATAAGTCAACATTTAGGAGAAATCGTCGGAAATCAGTTTTCTAAAAATCTACATCTCCTCTTTTCTTTTTCAATGTCTCACCTGATTTTTCTCCTTTTTTGTTTCTATTTTCAGAAATAAACAATAAATACATAAGTTACCCAGTGTAAAAGTCTTTGTGTATCCTTTTCCTAGAGTCTGAGAGGTAGCGGGATGTCTGGTGATTTTGTTCATCTCTGAGAACATTCTACATTGAAATCTTTGTCATTGTGTGAACAGTATCTATTTTCATAGATTTCAGACTAATTCTGGTCACATGAATATGTCTTCATTAACTATGATATTTTCTATTACTGATATTTAAATTGAATGAGGAAAGATTTTTTTTACTGTGTATTTTAAAACCAGTCTGAAAAGGGTCTTTTCCACAAGTTGAATTCTTACTTATGACAAAAGTGACAGGGATAAGGTAGTGAGATGTTGGGAAGTGATGAAAATAAGTTTTATTTTCTACATCCATTATTTTGAGTTAATCCATGGAAACTTGCATGTACAAAATGTGCATGTATTTATCTGGTAGCTAGATGAATAAAATAAGCCACCTAAGGCCTGTTTAGGGTATGGATTTCATTTATGCACTTTCGGTCATCAAGGTATAAAATGGCATAGTCAGGAACTTGAATATCCCTCACACCAGCCGAACTGTTTTATTTATGATCATTATTTTCCCTCTACCTTCCTTTGGGGGAAAATGCAAAAATTAAAATTTATAAATTCAAAATATCCATATTAGAGAGAATATGTTTAATATTTTCCCAGAGTGAAAAAAAGAGCAATGGATATATTTTGCATTCCTTTCTTCACAAAGAAAGTTGAAACCGTGATTTTGTGTTATTGTAACACTCATCATTTCTCCCTCTAATTTGGTTGGTTTTTAATAAAGCTCCATTGATTCCACTGAAAGGAATTCCTCCTGGCAAAAGCAGAACATACACACTGATTGCTAAATATGCAGCAATTATCATATTCAGCAGCACACTGTAATATCTTATTTATAGATGTACCTATCTATAATTTGCTTTAATTAAGTTGCATTGATTTTAATGACAGGAATGATTTTCAGCGATGGGGGCTCATGCCATACCCTCTGTGAGTCGTGATCTACCGCTTTTTAAGATGGGCTCCAATATCCTAGTGCCCTTCTGTAGACCCCAGGCGAACAATCCTAACTTATTAAATTTCAGGGGGAGTTTTCAACCTGTTGACACCTCAGGATTTACCTTCTTGGTCAAGGAATGATGTGAAACACTATGTAAATTTGTGCAATGAAAAGTGGCTTGAATTGTGTATAGTTTCATTACTAAATCAAGTTGTACTATTTACTTAGACAACTACCCTCTGTTGGGTGTAGTCAGCAGTAGCACTTTGTCACTCCAGTAACTCCTAGCCACTTTTTGTCCTTAGGATGGCCGATAACATCAAAAAGTTCCCCCTAAAATTTTGAGAACTGAAGCAGTTTTGAGTTTTTGATTTTTTTTTTTACACTTCTTAGTTAAAGTTCTGGGGAAACTGGAACCAAGTACTCTTAATACTTTTGCCCTTTGCAACACCCATGTTCAAAAGTGAAGAGACTAGCACACAAAACAAAACACCAGGCACATGAAGACAGCAAGTATATTTTTAAAAGGCTCTAAAATATTACTCATCATGATCAGAAAGGATTTCTCTTTCTTTTTCACTGGATGAAGAGATGAACACTGCTTCTGTAAATCTTGGCACCTCTGAAGGTGTCAACAGTCATTTTGCACGAATTATCCATGTTTGAATGCCAAGGCATGATCACAAAGCAAGAGTCTGAGGACAGTTATGTCTGTGCATTCAGAGTCTAGCCACCATTTTCACGCACTGATCATTACTACAAGTGTTGATTAATAGTGGCATTCACACAGTAGAACGCATTTCCCTGGAGGTAAAGAAAACATCCAAAGGAAGAACAAAACCAGAAAGAAAGAAAAATAATAATCAACCCATCCTTCCGCTTCTCTGTAATAACCCTGCAGAGGGTGTGCAAATCGTGGCTCCTGATCATCGCTGTTTGCAGCTTTGCAGCCATTTCACTCAAAGGATCATCCATATGCATCAGATCACCAATTTGTCAGACAGCTTATAAGGCAATTAAATGTTCTCTGATCTTCCCCTTACCTCTGGGAAAGGATAAAATGGTCTAAGCAGTGGGGCTCCGAGAGTGATGTTGGGACATTACATACCTGGTATCCTACCTGAATACCAGGATACAGCGCTAATGACAAGAATGGAGAAGACCAGAGTTTGCCAAGGCTGACTAGCTCAGAACTTATTTTTCCTTCATCAGTTATGCCATCTTTCTTATTCATGAGGGGAAACTAATATACAGGATTTACAGAGTGAGAATATTCCTTAATAAATCCAATGCTTCAGAAGATAAAAAAAAATACAGAAGAGAATACAGCAGGCTTGCTGGACCAGGATGCTGTTTCGGATGGCTTTGACTTCAGCTTGATCTAAGGTCAGCTGAGCACTGCTTAGATCTGAGGGCTTCTGATCTTGAAGGCTATCAGTTTCCTGTGACCAACACAATGGGATTGTTTCTGGTGTGTTTCTCACTCTGGGTGGCTTTTATCACTAATCTTATGATGTGTTTTTGTTCTTCTAACTCTTAATTGTCTCTAATGAGGAGCAGACCAGCAATGGCCACATTTGCAGTTTTCGTCTTGATTTAAGTGGAAAGACTAATTAGTATAAATTACAGTGAAAGAACTTGAGAACCTCCCACAAGTTGGAAGAAAACAAAGCAAGTGAGCCTATGATATTTTATCTTCCTGCATGAAGTAGGCCCTCGCTTTCCCACTGCAAGTAGGTGTAGTTTCATGTTGGCTTGCAAAGGATACTCTGTGTGTGTGTGTGTGTGTGTGTGTGTGTGTGTGTGTGTGTGTGTGTGTGTGTACTGCAATCTTATCTTTACGATCACAACCCCTGACAGCGTGTTTCTCACTCACCTTCATTCTGGCAGCATCTAGCGGTCCTGCACAATGTAGTTACTAGATAGCAATTCTTATCTAGCTGATTTGTGTCTTTTGGGTCAACTTTCTGTCTTCCCCACTTTATCTTGAATTGCTCGGCTTGGGCCTCTGTGAACCCAATCCAGGAAGGTATACTGCATTGTTCTCTTTCAGTGGAAGTACGAGAAACATTTTGTAAGAGACTAGGAAAGAAAATATTCCATCTTAGCTCTTATCCTTCTTACCACCCACAGGCCAGAGTCATTTTGTTGTCCTTGGACGATCTACCTCTGGCTCCTCAGCAGTGGCAGGTGTCACTTGACAATTACAGACCCCTGGTGGCTACAGTAGTAGATTCTAAACTCTTAGCCACTATACTAACTAAATTGTATGGCTTCCTGGGAGGCAGATGAAAGAGAAAAGTAGGGAATAAAACCAGAAGGTAATAAATCAATAAATGTCTAAAGCACTGTACAGCATCCATGAAGTCCTTTTTATCACAACTGGACTGATTCCTACAAAGTAGAATTACATGTAAATCAAATCAATATTCTTAGGATGCTGGCAACTATTTCCCATCCAGAAGTTCTTGTGGGAGCAAAAGATAGATAGGACTTTGATGTATTAGGAAAATATACTTTCTTCAAACTCCACCAGCACCTGAAACATGGCAGAGAGAACGTGGCTGAATCCATAACAAGCTGCAGCTGGAAGGTTAGCTGCACACAGCATTCCCTTTCCATATGCTCTCACACACCCCACCTTTGTGTCTTGTGATAGAAATGTACATATCCTACAGACAACATTTCTTATTCTTCATGGTGCTGTTGGTCGCACCTTCTTTGCCGGTTTACACCAAGCTGCCAGTTGGTATAGTTTCCCTGTGATCTGGTATTATCTTTCATTTCTGCTACCAGATGGATGCCAGATGGGTAATTATAGCCAGAACTTCTGCTCAGGGTCCACCCCAGAGCCCATGGGCATGGGCCTGTCAGTTTGCTGGCCCAAACATGGTGCTTCAAAGACACACTCTGTAAGACTGTAGGCATCTGTTCCCTACTCTAATAACTTAAAAAAAAAAAAAAGAAAACACACGTACACAAGGTTTTCTTTAACTACATGTTACATCTGTAAGGAAAAAAGAAAATGGCTATATAGTATCTTGTGGATGTCAAATTCGTTTCCAGCTAATGGCACATCTAAAAACTCACCATCTCAAACAGCTGTGTCTGTAGAGAAAGTGAAGCATAATCAATATGTTCCTTTTCAGTGATAGCTTCACGTTATAGAGTCTTATTCCTGAAGGGCAGCTTTTACATAACATTTTCTGAGGTAGAACCAGTAAAAAAAAAATGAGAGAAAAAAGAAATGGAGGTGCTTTGATAGTCCTAGGGATTCCTAGGGAAGAAACAGTACATAAAAGAGGAATGAGCCGAGAGTGGAGAGACCTGTCAACCCATTTCTCTTAAACTGAGGCCTCTCTTGTCACACCCAACAAATGACATTTAAAAACATATCCTGACAGATCGTTTGGTTGTTCCAAGTTTGCATTTCAACAGTTCATTATGAAAGTTTATTTTCTAAATTAACTGCAAATAAAATGAATCTTCTAACCATGTGCTCATACAATGCTGTCAACTATTTTTTAATCAAACATCAAAGCAGATTTCCAGTTCATTTAAGCTCTCTTCCTGAGGAAGTTATGATAAATAGTTATATGTTCCCTGAGGTTACTATGGCAACATTTTCTTTTTCAGGTCATCCACTTACAAAGGTAACATTTACATTCAAATATGTTGGAAGTTAATTTTTTACTACTCCAGTGAGGTCACACTACCATATCTAAATCTATTCTTTCAAATTCCATGAACAAAGATTGACTTAATCTACAAGGATACTTGAATGAGGTTTTCACCTCGAAGGTGTAATTTTCAGATAGGTATTTGAACATTGTCAAAGAGACTAACCAAACTACTTTTTGTTGTGCAAGAAAATGTTAGCAATAACCTACTAACTGCTGTCATCTATTTGTTAACTTGAGCACTTAATTTTGTGTCATTTCTGACGTAGGATGAAGAGACTGGAGATGTGAACACAGGACAGGTGTCAGTAGACATATGCCTTGTTCCTGATGACTGCTGGAGGGTCATCAAGAATTTGCCAAGCATTTGGGGAAGGAAGGGTGGCAACACCCTAGGCACGAGGTTGGACACAACAGGGCTCAAATGTGCACAAGCTCTTCAACAAGTATTGTGCTGGCACTAGGTACCATGTGACTAAGTTTCACTTTCTGCTGCACACAGGAAGTGCTGGAGAAGTCTGCCAGGGAAAGGGTAATGCCGTGGGAGCAGCTGGGGAGGGCTTGTGAAGGAGTTCATGCAGCTGAGTAGATATGTGAAATGTAAGCCGGCCTGCTATGTGATAGCCTGGGGGGCCACTGTCTAACCTCCCCACTGGATAACATTTTCCTACTGTGGATGGGATTGTAGAAGCTGGCTGTTTGCAACACCTCTGGAAAGTAAATATCCTCACAGACCATGAGGAACTTCCCAGAAGTAACCAACTCATCTCTGATTCAATCAAGTGTTATTAGCCACTTGAAACAGATGGTCAGATGGAGGTTGGGCTTCACAGTAGGAACTCCAGTATGGATCGAGTGAAACTTCTGTACTGAGTCTAGAAGGGTCTTCATCCTCCAGTACCTGAGAGAGACCAAAAGACAAAGCTGTGCAGGTCACACAGCATTCAGGTAAGTCCTCAGACAGAGCAGCACCATGGAGGTTGAGTGTGGAAAGGAGGAGGTTGAAGAGGAGGGTAGCAGAGGCTGTGATGAAGGGGATGTCTTTCATCTGCCCTTATATACTGGCTCAGAGGCAGCAGGGGTCTCATGGCTGACTTCCAGGTGTTTAAATGGCAGAGGTGACCTGTGGTAGCCAGTTGAACTGCCCCAGTCAGTGATCACCACAGAGAAGGCTACTTGATATGCTGAAGCCAATGGAAAACTGAAACATTAATGACTTGTTTTACCAGCACCCCTAAACCATCATTCACCGATATAAAAGAAGTAAGAGCTAAGCTCTTTTCTTTTCTTTATGGATGTTAGTCACGTATGATAGAATCAAAAACCTTACTGCAGGCAAAAATGACTTTGCTATTTTTTTCCTTTGTCAGAAGCCAGATACTGTTCTCTACCGGAGGACATTAGGTTGTATTTATAAGACCTGTGCTAACCCTGTTTCCTGAAGTGCACGTGTGTGTGTGTGTGTGTGTGTGTGTGTGTGTTTGTGTGTGTGCGCACGCGAGCAT
The DNA here is from genome assembly GCA_004026965.1 of Petromus typicus. NCBI lineage: Eukaryota > Metazoa > Chordata > Mammalia > Rodentia > Petromuridae > Petromus > Petromus typicus. The sequence goes on along the minus strand of PVIR01030680.1, from coordinate 4,892 downwards.
GCATGTGTATGCTTGTGTGTTTATGTATCCAAATAGATTGTTTAATTATCTGCTCCATTATCCTCCTGGAAGCTGTACTTCATTGCATCGAGCATATTTATTAATAAGAAATGAATGCCATCCTGGAAACTGATTTGTTCAAGGTAACTTTCATTGTAGTCGCACTTGCTGTGTCTAATGATGGTTCTACACTTGTGCTGTTTTATTTATAGCTACAAACTTCTCGTTCACTTTTTTCACCATGAAAGACAAGTAGAATCTCAGTGACCACTTGCATCTCTTAACAGAATTACCTGGAAGGATGGTATGGACATAAATACAAGAATCACTTAAAATTACTCACTTTTGATACCGATTGGATTCCCTCTACCCACATTTCTCAGAGAGATGCATACTGCAAGAATTATAAACTATATCACAATGTAATAACTGTTAAAGACAAGTGCTAAGAAGAAATAGTATTCTCACAAGTTTAGAATTTCTTCATGTCCGCAAAGGCAGTATCTTACAAGATTTTCCTCACTAAAATTTAAAAGGTGGTAATATGGAATGTAGCATCTGTCATATTTGTTTCAAAGTTAAAAATAGAAATATGGCCAAGCAGTAAGTACCACAAACAGAAGATGAGCAGTTTGACATTAGAGTTGAGCTTGCTATCAAGTTGGAAAATCATGCTATGGTACTGAAGCCCAAAGCTCCTGTAGGATTTCTCACTGGTGTATTTCTGGGTACACATGCAAACACAAATTTCAGGAAAAATCACTTCAGAGTAAGACATTTTGTAAAACTATATTTTACAATATTGTAATAAGCTTTGCATCTTTTGATTTGCAAGGCCAGACTCTGTCATCATAAGATGTCAGGGCAAGAGATGAATGGGACAGACTAGCGATAGCAGTGGAGAGGCAGACAGAAGCTCACGGTGTCAGAGCAGACACCCATGTGTGGTCGTGAGCACAGCCTGGGACAGAGATAAGAAGATGGATGTGAGAGGAAAGGAGAGATTTGGGAAAAGTAAACAGAATTAGTGCCTGAGATTGTCTATGATAAGCAGGCAAGCATTTGGGTTAATTTCAAAGGGGTGACCAAAGGCCTTCTGAGTGCTAGAGATGGCAACCTCAGTGACTCTCATATTCTTGAGGAGATGAGCTCCAGACCCTAGGACACAAGGTATCATAAAGATCAGAGTAGCTCTGGCTTGATTCTAAGAGAACTTTTTAAAAGGGATTCCTGATTTTCCTTCATGATCTAAGTAAGGAGCACAGATCAGGGACCAAGAGGTAAATCTGCATAATCATATGGGCAGAAGTGAAGCGGATGGAATAGTAGGACATTAGCCAGGCCCCATGCTGAAATTCTCATTGGCTGGGGCTGTTGTCAAACTGCAGACTAGACTCTTTCATTGTGAGAATGGCAGATAGACCTTCCATAAAGCTGGGCCCCTTGTGTTCCATTTGAAAACCACAGTGAGAAGCCTCTATTTTATTGTAGACATAGTTCTGTCATTAGATTAGTATCTGCACTATAGGCCTCGGTTTAGGAACTAATAAAGTCAGACAACCGATAGGTTTGTAGCAAGTACTTTCTTTTTTATTTTGAGCACTTGCAATAATGCAGCTTGGTAAAAAAAATTGAGCATTCATGTATTGATAGAGTTACATAAGCATAATATTCTGACTGCTTTTTATAGCGTAAAAAAATAAAATGAAACTCCTTGCCCTCTGAATTTCTGTGGCTTTTCAACTTAACTCTACCACTATTACCTAAGAAATTCAAAATCACTAAGAATTCCTTACCCTGGAGAAGTTTAAGAAGTTCATTGGGCACTAATCTGGACAATGACAGCATGACCCAAGCGATTTACAAAGATGGCTGAAAGTGACAGCATACAAACTAGGAATCTTCTAGAAATGGCGCCATGGGCCATGCTGCAAAGAGAGCTTGGTTCTAGCTCACAGCCAGTCTCCTGGAGAACAAGAGGAGGAGGCAAAGCTGGTTCATTTGAGGTCTGGGCATAAGGAGGGGTCGCTGACTGATAAAGAGATTCGTAGGGGGATTTTCTGCGTTTGAACTTGGTACTGTAAACAGCATGTTGGGAAAGGCCAGGCTCCTCCACATGGCTGGAAGGGATAAGATTGGAAAAGGCAGAATGCTCTCTACTGAGCTGATAGCCGATAAATAGCACCAGAAGCAAGAGTAGAGGTGCTGTACAAGATAAAGGATGTGGGTGTCAGGCAAACAGAAATTAGTGCATGGAAAGATCAGCCCACACACGGAACTCAGAAAAACCTTCTGAGAAACTCAGGGGAGCAAGTCTTCCCTGTATTCTTTGCTCCAGACGCTGGATCTTCCTGTCCTCACAGACTGCCCAGCCGGTGTAGGGATGTGAATTCACAGGGACAGTGCCCCGATTGAGGCGCAAGAGATGTGAGGGACATTCCCATGCGGAGTAGAGAACAAACGAGGGCAGGGGCTCCTTTAAGGGTCACATCCGTGCCTGCAAGGACGAAACAGGAAGGAGCCTGCATGAGGCCATCTATGGGAAATGAGCAAGAAGCTCGCAGAACTTGTGAAAAAGATACTAACACCCACACGAGTTTCGGTGAAAATTTGAATATCATGAATAAAGCAATATCCTCTAAGATCCAGATCAAAGAAACAGGTTGCTTATCAAAGAAGAAAAGTCAAGTCAGCTTCCAATTTCTCCTTCACTAATATTAAGACCAAAGAATTTTTGGGAAATAAAAACTGTGAGAAGCAGGTAAATCATTCAGCAAGTACTTCTTACTTCTCTCACGCACCAGGTACGGTTCTAAGAGTTGTGATTTATATGTCAAAATATTATCAGATTCCAGGGCTTTAAAAATCATATCGGTATGTTCCTTGAAATGAAATTACTCAAAAGGGTGAACAATTTAACTTAGAGATTAACCAAGATACAGAGCTGAACACTGGAAACAGCGTAAGAAAGGACTGGTAGAAAGCACTGAGTGGAATGCCTGGATCACAAGAAATACAAAATATTTAAAAACATAAACATAGTGGGCCGGGGATTTAGCTCAGTGGTTCCGGTGCCTGCCTTGCAAGCGCAAGGATCTGGGTTCAATCCCCGGTAACCACATACAACAATGCCGGACATGTAGACTCACACTCACCAGCAATCGGCACCACATACTACAGTGCCCGACGTGGTGGCTCACACCTGTAATCCCAGCACTGGGGAGGCAGAAGCAGGAGGCTTGCTGTGAATTCCAGGCTGAGCTCAGGGCCAGCCTGAACTATAAAAGCAAGACCCTGTCCCAACAAAACAAAAACAAAAACAAAATTTTAAAAAAGTGCAAGGGAGAGTTGTACCCATAGACACATATTTTACTTTATTCTCATGGAAGCACTTTGATATGAATTAATTCATGTTTTAATGATAATGGGAAAACAGATTAAAGAATTGTTTTTATAAAGTAAGTATGATTCAAATTACTAAAAAAAGGTCAAAGATAGTGTGGAAATATAAAGAGGAAATGGGATAAAAACTAGAAAACATGAAAAGATATATAGGACAGAAAACTCAAAACAAAACAACAGAAAGAATAAGAATACAGAACAGGTAGAAATAAGTTACATGTGTCTTTAGAAGAAAAGCCTCCAGATAAATCAAATACTGTACTTACTTTTTAAAAGACACAGACCTAAAAAGGATGGAAAGGAGGAAGGTGGGCTGTAGGTCTCAGAATTAAAATAGTAGACAGAGACTGTAATGTGATGCCTGCCTTTGATGGATCAAGAAGATTATATATAAATATAAATATACATTCGGAAACAATATAGTGAATTTTATCATATTTCCTCAATTGTAGGAGACATAGTTGTCATCCTTAAACATTTATGACACTGTGATACATTTTTAGAGAAAAGTTTACATTTAATATGGTGTCCCATTTTTTGTTCTTCTTTTCTGAAAAAGCATTTATTCAACTTATAGAATATATATCTGTGTTGACTTGCAGGTAAAGCAACAGGATCTACATGTGTGTTCATAATCTACAAGATGTAAGAGCTACAAGGTAGAAATTTTTGTCTGTTTTACTACAGCTCAATCTCCAGCACTTCTATATGCATGGGGTACAAGAGGCATTCAATCATTACTTTTCAAATAATAAAACTTTTTAGACAAATTATTTTCCATTTAAAATTTTAAGGAAAAGTTTACCATGGTATGCCAACTTCTAAAAAAATGCCACAAAGCAAAAATTCTACAAGTTACTGCCCTTAATTGCAAAGCATTAAAGCAATATACTAAAAATAAGACTTTAAATATGAAAAACCTAACTCTTTGAAAACTAAAAGGATAATATAAATCACTATTGGTGAAGGAAGACAGAATTTAATTTTAGAATGTCTGGAAAAAATAGAAATATTAATGTTTCTGGAAATACATCAAAACTCAGTTCAAAAGCAAACTAATTTAATTACATTATTATTAGATATTACTAAAAAGTAAGTGAAATAATTTAAAAAGTAGACTTCTTTAACTTACCAAAGACTAAAGCTAGATCTATCTCTTTCACCATGCACTAAACTAAAGTCAAAGTGAATTAGAGACCTAAATAATAAAACAGAGACACTAAACCTACAAAAAGGTTAGGTAGAACTCTTAGAGACACTGGTTTAGGGAAAGGCTTTAACCACACAAAACCTCTAGAGCATGAGAACTACAGAAGGAATCAACAAATGGGATCTCGTCCTATTAAGAAGCTTCTGGGTGGGAAGGGATATGGGAAAAAATGAGATTTAAGTTGTGTCATATACTGGTACAAATTTTCACTGTTGAGTGCAATCATGATGTGCACATGTAATGTATCAATAAAGATTTCAATTAAAAAAATAAGCTTCTG